>JAMKPZ010003547.1:0-25452 GCA_024699675.1 Amphibolis antarctica
TCCATGTCGTGCCAAAAGATTGATCAAACTACTTAAAACATCCTCAACAGGACACGCATTTCAAACTACAACAAATATCTTGTTATATCAACGTTGGTGCATATGGATACAAGGATATCCATTTATGGATTGTGCAATATATGTATGTAACCCTCATATAATATCAAATGGATATTTTTTGCCAACAATCATACAATGTGTTCAGCTAGCAATTCCATGTCGTGCCAAAAGATTGATCAAACTACTTAAAACATCCTCAACAGGACACGCATTTCAAACTACAACAAATATCTTGTTATATCAACGTTGGTGCATATGGATACAAGGATATCCATTTATGGATTGTGCAATATATGTATGTAACCCTCATATAATATCAAATGGATATTTTTTGCCAACAATCATACAATGTGTTCAGCTAGCAATTCCATGTCGTGCCAAAAGATTGATCAAACTACTTAAAACATCCTCAACAGGACACGCATTTCAAACTACAACAAATATCTTGTTATATCAACGTTGGTGCATATGGATACAAGGATATCCATTTATGGATTGTGCAATATATGTATGTAACCCTCATATAATATCAAATGGATATTTTTTGCCAACAATCATACAATGTGTTCAGCTAGCAATTCCATGTCGTGCCAAAAGATTGATCAAACTACTTAAAACATCCTCAACAGGACACGCATTTCAAACTACAACAAATATCTTTACCAAAGGTCTTGGTGTTAGTGTTTTTACTGATTTTTTGTAACAAGTTAGGATTATTTAATGTATATGCTTTAGCTTGAGAAGTGCTAGTGTGTAAATCATGTAATAGGTTCTGGGCGCATTTCAGCCCAATAACTCTTGTATATATATTTATATTCGTGTATTAATGTAATTAGGGTTTACAACAGTCATTTCCACACTTAACAAAAACCACTATACATAATCCCCTACAATTTTAAAATCAAATTTCTGTTACACAAATATTTTAATATTGAATAAAAAATAAACCACAATAAAGAAATTTAATCCGCATGACATTTCTTTAGAAAAACATTAACACATATCAAGCATACACTATTTGTCAACAAAAATAATAGTTGTCAATAGAGATTTCAAAAAGCGAAATCATACTCACATTTATTAGAGGCTTAAAAGGCACTAAAATGAATGGGGATCATACCTTCTAGATGGAAGAGGTGAAGGGAAACCTTGAAGTGTTTTCAAAACCTTTTCTACTTCTCCATCACTTTCCTCAGTACTCACTTCACCAGGGATGGAATCCAAAATCCATAACTGTTCTGTGAAGGAATGAAATGTAAAAATGTTCAAGTATAATGTCGTGGTGCATATTACAGCTGCAAAAAATTGATCAATATAACTACTTACAATTGCTGAAAACGCATCATGAATGAATTTTGTCAATAAAAAAGCATAATAAATATCATAATATTATTGTAGAAAACGCTAAACATTGCATAACGCCATAACATTACATCGTAATTGTTGTGCATGAAAAATATGAAGTATAAGTTATGATACACAAACTTTTGACAATAAAATGCATAATAAAAAATCAAAATAATGATAATATGTTAAATACAACTATACAGGGCAAGATTAAAAATTCAAATTAAAAACTACAAAAAACCAGATTTTAAATATAAACATTATTAACAGAGTCAGGAGAGGTTAGAGGAACGATTGATCCATTTAGGATCTGGACGCTAAAAACAGCAATCATAAAACACCTAGCTTCATTATGCCACCTTGGTGCCTCAATAAGTATGGGAAAAGAAACAACCACACATCATTATAAAAGAAAAATTCCTTACAATCAGCATATCCAAGCACGCAATATGGCAAGCACTAAACAATATGGACAATCGAGAACAACATGCTTGAAAAAAGATTAATTGAAACAGGCTAATGCTGATGAGCCGTTGATAATGAGTATTTCTGGTGCCAAAATGAGTATAACAAAAGGTGAAACATCCACTGGGAATCTCAAAAGGATCATTTTCGAAAATAAAAGGAAATTACACGTGACGTGCAGAGCCACACTTGCTAAAAAAAAAAGAAACCTGCTTGGGAAGCACGGCGGATTCCCCGTAGTGACCACAAAAACCACTCCTTGCGAATTCCATTGCGACCTTGCCACCCAAGGAATGCCCTACGACCACCTCCGGCCACGCCCAATTCTGGGACTCCACCAGATTAGCCAAGTCCCTTGCAGCATTCACCATGTCGTGTGGGGGGTCCAACCCTTGAACCCCGGCCGACCTCCCATGGTTCCTTAAATCCACAAGCACCATCCTCCAATCTACATACAGAGCGCAAGCCGAGATGACATGGCATCAATTTCAAGCAGGAGGCTATGGAAACGGAAGAAGGCTGATGGTGCACCCATCCATACCTCGCGATGCATCCTCAGATCTTTGGCGAAGTTTCTCGGCGAGGCTGCGGGCGAAGGACCTCCAGTTCCTCCCCGACCCCAGCAGCCCATGGAGAACGAAGGCCGTAGAGGTCTGCGGACGGGGCTCATCGGATGCGCAAATCTCCTCGAAGGCGAGTGTTCCCAGAGGTCTGGAGGTTGATGGATATGGCGCGCGGATCGAGGAGAAAGGGCAGCGAAGAACTCTGGTTCTCCCCATTCTTCCGATGTGGTGTTCTCCTCGACGGCCCGAGGAGATGTTTATTTCTAAATTAAATAAATTAAATTTTATTAACCGTAAAGATTATAATTAAAATAAACGAAAGTGTACAGTTTTTTTTTAAAATTCAATGATATTATCTAAATTTTTTATTTTTTAATAACTTATTTAACCAATATTATCTTAAGTTTTCTCTTTGTATATACAATATTTCTTACTGTTCAATTGATAATCTTAAACTTATATTTACAAAACATTATATTCGATAATTTTAACGATTATTTCTTTTCCTTTACTTTCATTAATTAAGAAATCATAAATATTTTTGTTAAAATTCTCGTAATATATTACCACTCATTTAAATCTTTTATTTATTGTTCATTGAATTTTTCTTTAATCTTCCTTTACCGTATATATATATATGTGTGTGTGAAAATAACTTAAAATCAGGTAACAACTCTAATAATGTTATCGAAGAATTAACTCTTATAAAATAAATACATATTTATTTTAAATAAAATATTTACCGTCAATGTATTTAATTTATTTACCTTCATTTTGGAGTTAATGAATAATGCTGATAAACAACATTGCATCATACAACATAGACAATTAACAATATAAAGTTAATCCACCAAAACTTTAAATAAACGTAACTTTAAATTTAACTAAAATTTTAATCAACTTTAACTACAATATAAGAATTAAATTTCCATTTGTACTCATTAAATTCATAGAAATTGAATTGTAATGAATTCAATTTTTATGGATCACTCATTTGTGTCGATAGAATTAAATTTAATTCATTTCGGACGATACTATTTACTATTCAGTTTATGATAAAAATAAAATTTGGACCCATGAAGTATAAATTATTCAGAATTCAATGAACTTTCTCGCTTGTTTTATCTAATTGTCAAAATTTTTAATTCCATTCAATTCTAAAAGGTGTACAAATACATTTTCATTAATTTCATTTTCACCTAATTTAATTATGTTTAAAAAATAAATTTTTATTAATTTATTTTTAACAAATTCTACGTACACAAATACACCATAATTTACCACAACATTGAACTCTTATTTACGTCTCTCTTTTTCGAGAGTTAAACTCTCGTTGAAGTATTTCTCATCAGTGTGATTTCAATTTTTTCTGGTGTTGCATTGTGAACGTAGCAAAACTGTACATTCGAGACGATGTTGATTAAGGGCATGTTTGTTCACAAGTCATATTACCACACACTACACACATGTGGGTAAAGCTGAAGCAATCCTCAGATCAAGATATACGAAAAGTTGCAAGAAAATTTCGAATGAATGTTGATATATAATGGTCAAGCGATGGAAAACTCTTCTTACCATGCAACATACGCTTATTTGCTTACTTTTTTTTCACAACTCTAACATTCAGTAATGATTGAAACGCGTATCAAACAATTCCTAATAATAAAGTTAGCTTCTAGAGCTACCCATTCATTGGCATTTGTTGTCTCTATAAAGGTCATGTAATAAAGTTGCACAAAACAGCTAGGTTCCACAGAAAACCTAATAAAATAAAATCTCTACAGATGGTAATGATGATTGGGAGTAACATGATTTGATACACTTCAATCATAATTCAGGGTTGACAATAAAGTATTCTAACTTTAACAACTAAAAAATTAGAATTTAAAGTAATTTTACAAATAATATCAAAATTATATAATAAATTGTGAAACAAACGTTTGTGTATAAAAATTTGTATAATAATAATATATAAAAATGTGTAAAAAATTAAAACTCCCAAATCAGTAAAGTAATCAGAACCAAGGACCAAACCATTCCAATCAAACTGATCTGTCAGAAACTCCATAATGGAATCAAATCATAAAAAAATGATTGGATTTGGTGAATGGAACCAACGGTTGCATTCCTAATCCAGGTACTTCAAAAACAATTTTACTGTGGTTTGTTTTTCTAATAAAACGATCAAATCTGTTTTCGTTTGGAAACCAATGCCCAACTTCTCCTGAATGGGCAAGCAAGTGAAGAACAAGACTTGCAGGTATATGCTAATGTACAAACATTTGATAGAGTAATGAATGAACGTTTGGAAAACAGCTGACTATTTGAAATAAGAATCAGCTCCTTTGGAAAAAGTGCTGTTACTATCTTACTTATTCCAATGCATCCTTGGTGATCAATCAGTTTTTCTAATTTATTTGGGGTTTAAAAAAGCATTTCTCTTTAGTAAACACGGGCCTTGGGTGGGAAGGACTCGATCTCGTCATCCAATGGGTTCATGTGTACAGGCCTGTAAGCTAGCCGGGCCTTCCCATTCTCCCAGTACCTGCATCAGCAAACCAAAGGCAAGACATAGCATTAGATGCACAAAACAAGCAAAAAGGATTGAGGTGAAGAGAAAGGGGCTTGCTAGGCTGGGTGAAACAATCAATGCCAGATCCTATTATGTGAGTTCAGTGGCATAAAACTTTTCTCCATTTATTTCTCTTCCATGTATGTTCTCTAATGTCATGTGATTTCAAATTTCTAGGCAATTTTACCCATAAAAATCGATTTTTCTATTCCCTTTGTTGTCCACTCGAAATCCACTTAAATGAGAGTGGTGCTACTTTGACAGAGAGCTAA
Organism: Amphibolis antarctica; assembly: GCA_024699675.1. Lineage (NCBI taxonomy): Eukaryota > Viridiplantae > Streptophyta > Magnoliopsida > Alismatales > Cymodoceaceae > Amphibolis > Amphibolis antarctica. The sequence continues at coordinate 5,280 of JAMKPZ010003547.1, forward strand.
AAAAATTGTCAGCCAATACTCAAATGTCTGAATCAAGCAACAAAGTACTCCATAAAAGTAATGCTTATAACTAGACATCATGTAACGGAAATCCTAAGTGGCTATGGTTAACAAAACAATATTGCATGCAATTAGCAAATCAAGGGACATCCTATAATGGAAAACAATGGCAAATATAATCAGATCTGGCGTTAAATCAATTTGATCCCACGTTAAGTAATGGTAACAATGAAAGTGTAGTGTTTTTTTCTGAAAAAAAAAAACAGTGTAAGTGCTATGGTCTACAAAAGAAACAAATGTAAGCTTTTAGATGTTACAGACATGTAAACTTATTGCTTGTTCATTGTGCAAAAGAAGAGGATAAAGGTTTAATTCCCACTACTTTAACTTCAATTTTACCATCATCACAAAAGCATGCAAATAAAAAAAAAGGTAAAGAAAAACAAACCCAAGTGTGTGCTTCATCCATTTCTCATCTTCTCTTTTCTGCAGATGACACGTGAAATAGATATGAATAATAAAGCCAAAAGTTTTAGTAACACTAAAGTGGAGAAAGGTCTATCTGACCGTAAAATCTTCGCGAGCATGAGCTCCTCTGCTCTCCTTTCTTGCTTCAGCGGAGTGCATGGTTATGATAGCATTTATTAAAAGGTTTTCGAGTTCGAGTGTTTCTATCAAGTCAGAGTTCCTAGCATTAATTTTCCAAAATTAGGCCCCTAAGTATATAAAATTACTTGTTTCAATTGTGTTGAAATAATAGTACCATATCAAACTCCTATCACGAATCTTGACATCATGGAAGCTCTCCCATACTTTGTCGATCAAGTTGCAACCTAAATTTAACATAACAAAAACAAAGTGTTTTAAGCATACTAGGCAAAGTGGCATTATAATCTCATCATACACATGCGGTTCTAGACTTGTAAAAGATCTAACAACTCCTAAAACAATAAAATTGTGATATTTAATTTTCATAATGCCAACACACCTTCTTCCAACGTTTCCTTGGTACGGAACACAGCTGCATTACTCTGCATCACCCTCTGCATGTTTAAACGTATATTTGAAGTAGGTAGGGAACCATTAGAATTCCTAATTTTATCCAACCAAGCAATAGTTTTCTCTCCTGTGTCTTCAAGTGGTTTCTGACTCTCTCCTGCAAGTTTAAAATTCAAATTGCTTGTTGTAAGAATCACATTTACCACTTCTCATAGAAACAGCAATTATAAGCTTGCCTGGTTTGTGGATCTCAGCAATCCTGTTTGCACAAGCTCGCCCAAAAACAACTATGTCAAGAAGAGAATTTGCACCAAGGCGATTAGCACCATGAACAGAAGCACAAGCAGCCTCACCAGCAGCCATTAATCCAGGAACTACTGCATCATGATCATCCCCTTTTATTTGCACTACCTGCAAAGAAATTACATGAAAATTGTAAAAATAAATTGAAAGCAAGCTTTTCTCAAAAAAGCTGTCATACAAATTCACCTCTCCATGATGGTTAGTGGGAATGCCACCCATGTTATAATGAACAGTGGGCAAAACAGGAATAGGTTCCTTGGTGACATCAACACCTGAAAATATAGCAGCAGTTTCGGATATGCCTGGAAGCCTTTCCTTGAGAACATCTGGTGGTAAATGATTAAGATGAAGATAAATGTGATCCTTCAATGGTCCTGTTTATCATGGAAAACCACCAAATTGTATGCTTAGAAAAATCGTATCCAATTATTGAAGAAAGAATTAGGTAATTTTAAATGTATCACTTTTCAAGAAAGCTTTAAAAGTATGCAATGGAATTAGAAGGTGCATAATGTATCAATACCTGTGAAAAAATAGTGAATTGAACAAATTTCAAAACAACAATCACTATTTAATTCATGAATCAACAAATTCAAAACAAATTGGACAGATCTTAAAATTATAATCTGAGTGGCCAGTCCTTTGGATATTTTTCCAAATAATCTGAGATCAAGAATACAAAATCCATATTGTCCATATTTGTCAGTACAACTAGGGAAGGAATAACATAAAAAGTGAATCTACGATCTCCTGACCACCAAACAGCAGTTTCCTTGCTAATACCTGAGAAATTATATAATACACATTCAGTTGTACATAGTACGCATCCAATTTCTACTGGCACATCCTATGTGAAACTAATCATGCTTCATGTTTGCAACTAATATTTCATTTTCATTTCCGAATATCCGTATCTTATTTTTCTCTATGTTTACATGCATCTCATTCACAAATTTAGCAAATTTTCCCAGAAATACGGAAATTATTAGACACACATAAAAATTTAATAGGATATAAACTCTGGATGCCAAGACAAGTATCACTACAGAAACAAATGATTTTTGTTTATTATTAAAACAAAAGGTTCTGAAAGTATTATACGAAGATAAAAAGTTACTAAAGCATAGATTCACAATGAAAGTGAAATTTCTCTAAATGGCGTTTGCCTGTCAAAGGACATTTTGATGAGCTTTAAACAAATGACACTGGAAATATAAACCGGGAATTTCCTAAATCCTATAGCATTTTCTTGTTAATGTTAGTTCTTACCTACTCCTCGACCTTCTCGTATTTCCATGGTCATTGATCGGGAGACCACATCTCGTGATGCAAGATCTTTGGCAGTTGGAGCATATCTTTCCATGAAACGTTCACCTTCATTATTCCTCAATATGCCACCTTCTCCACGGGATCCTGCAACATAAAACTAGTTGGTAAAAAATTGAGATGCAGGACATATTACAGGTCTGTCTTTTGATGGTTTTAATTCTAGAAGATTCACAACTAAAAGCGGCATTTTGTATCAGCATATAGACCCCAACAAACTGTAAAATTAAATAATGGCACAAATGCACAAATATCAAGGTAACAAATTAAAAGAAAACCTTCAGTGATGAGGCACCCAGCACCATATATGCCTGTTGGATGAAATTGCACAAACTCAAGGTCCTGTGATGAACAAATAAACATGAAATAGTTTCAGGGCAACAAATTGATTATTGTGCTGTCCCCATCCATATCTGACACCATAACAAACCTGAAGAGGTATACCAGCCCGAGCAGCCATAGCATTACCATCTCCAGTGCATGTATGAGCAGAAGTTGCAGAGAAGTATGCTCTTCCATAACCCTGAAACAAAGGAACGAAGAAATGTGATTATAGTCATGAAAAGCATTACTCATCCACATGATCATCATTGAAATATTTCACTACCCCGGTAGCCAAAATCGTAGAAGTAGCACGGAACCTGTGAAGCGTTCCATCCTCCATGTTGAGTGCAATCACCCCTTTACAAGTACCTGGAGAAAATGTAGCAAGATTGCAAGAAAGAAAGAAATTTGATATTTCTGCCAGTTGATTATGATGTTCTAGTGGAAAACAAGATTGGCACATTTCTACAGAAGGATGGTTAAACAATAAACATTAGAGAGCAAAATTAAGAAAATGGAAAAACAATATATTGTAAATAGCTTCAGCTAGAAACAATTCATAGAGAAAAATGCCCGGTCAGAATGACTGATAATGCCAATCCAAATGGCAGTGCTACTTCAATGCATCATTTCAGATAGCAACAAAGTTGCATACAATCAATGATTCATGCCCAGACTACTAAACTATACAATCAACAAATTGTGCTATGCCAAGAAAGAATAACATGCTAATGAAGGTTTGTGCACATGGCTGGCTATGGGGTATGGATATTGAGGAAAAATGGAAAAATATTAGTTTGGAGAGAGGGTTTGATCACTGACTTACAAGGTACAGTTGAAAACAAGTCATGTGCCAATAGCTTACCAGTTTTATCCATAAGAAGATCCAGTGCAAAATACTCCACAAAAAATTGTGTATTGTGCTTCATTGCTTGACCATAGAGTGTGTGCAGCAATGCGTGCCCAGTCCGATCAGCAGCACAAGCACATCGATAGGCTTGTCCGCCTAAGATTTAACAGGTGGAAGTAATAATTAAGAACAATATTTTCTGCAACCTAAAAGCACCAATAACCGAAAAGATATCTAATGGAAGTTACACCATGACACCTTTTCCAAAGTCCAAGCTTTGACCACCAAATGCACGTTGATATATCTTTCCATCATCAGTGCGAGAAAATGGTAACCCATAATTTTCAAGTTCAATGACAGCTTTTGGTGCCTCCCTACACATATATTGGACAGCATCCTGATCACCTGGAGGTCCATATTTTTGAGGCAAATCATCCATTTAAAATCAGAAAGGGAAAATATGACAGCATCAATAGTAAATATTAAATAATTGGTTGGCTACAGAACTCAAGCTCTTGCCAGTACCCACCCAACCAATCACTTCCTTTGACAGTATCGTACATATGCCATCTCCAGTCATCCTCTGACATGTTACCTAGTGCAGCATTTATGCCACCCTGCATTTACATTACAATTAGAAAAAAAACATAGAAAATTAACAACATTCAAGGATCTCAACAAAAAAAAGGACCGTTTGAGCCAAACAACCGCGGGAATAAATTACTTTGATGAAAAAATTGATACAATATTTTTCCAGAAAATACTAAATACAGTAATCCAAATCATAATCTCATTATGTGAGGTCGGCTACACAAATTCTTTTCTTCCAAGTATTTCTATCTATTGTTAATTTTTTTGTTAAATTATATAAATTTAAATCTTTTTTTACAACTTTTAACTAAATTGTTTTAATTCTATCTCCACTTTTTTTAATTTCCTCTACACTAATTAATTCTTCTCTCTTAACTGGTACATTCCTTAGTTTCCTGAAAATATGTTCAAACTGTTGGGTGTCCTACCATGTGTTGGAGGGTTGTCGTGTGTGCTTAATGGAAAATTCTTGCCATAGGTAGAGGTGTAGAGGAAGTGCTTCATGACTAGGTATGGAGCCCGATCGATATGGGGAGTGCCTAGATGCCAAGTCAACACTTGAAGACCTGTGGCACAACAAATAAGCCAACTCACAACCTCCACACGGTGAAAGGTCAGGTCAACCAAGTCACGTGTACTACTTACGTGGCAAAGGCTAGGTTAGACTATTATACTCGGAGCGACTATAAGGTGTTACTGACTATGGTTAATAAGGAGATATAATGTCTTTACCATCACTTTAAGGTTTTGGTGTAGTAGTAACACTCAATCTTTATAAGTGATATCAAAGCTAAGGGTTGTGAGTTCGAGTCCCAACAGACATGTCTATGTGCATGTGCACATGCGTAGCAATGTAACACAACTGGGGGGCAGGATCGAGTCCCTGCGTGTGCATGTAGGCACGTACGGTTGGGGAGGGGGATTGTTGGGTAGCCTCCCATGCTGTCGAGGGTAAAGTGCCTTGCACGGGAGGGAGTGCTCAAAAGTTTTAATTGGCACCCAAGGTTCACAAGCTTATCATAGGGTGTGTTAGCACCTTAATAATAAGTTGCTGAGAGACAGTGAGAAATAAGTAATTATTTGGGAGAAAAGCTACCCACATTAAACCCTGTTTTCCGTCCTTTTTCGACAATGGCAGTATTTTTGCATTTCCTAGGATTTAAATCCTAAAGGAAATTTCAGGTACTGTTGTCCCTGGTCAATGACTGGAGAAATTGTAGTTGGTTACCGTGTTTGCTGGCCTTAATTGGGAGAGATGGAAGAGAGAAATTTCAGCAACTCAAATCCCAACAGATATTGTAACATATAAACTTAATCGTCATAGACACGTACAGATATTTTCCTAGCTTCAGATCGAGCTGAGTCGAGAAGAAAATACGGGTATTCCGTCACCACAAATCAGTACCTGAGCCGCCACCGTGTGTGATCGAGTAGGGAACAGCTTGGTGATGCAGGCAGTGTTAAACCCGTGTTCGGAAAGGCCAATGGCAGCTCGAAGCCCCGCTCCACCTGCTCCGACGACAACTGCATCGTAAGTGTGATCCACGACAGTATACGATCCAATCTGCACAACCAGGAACGAGAGAAGGAAATCAAAGCTAGATCAAGAGCAGTAACAGTAAAATCAAGGCGACAAAAACTTTGGAACCGCGTACCGATCCAGTGGAGAGAAATCTGGGGGAGAATTGGCTGCGTCCCGGAAATGTTCTGTCCTTGACGGAGCAGTGACGAAGAGCTCTCGTCACGCAGCGCCACATATTCGGATCGGGCTGCTGTGCTGCTTCTCCTTAAGAATCACGGCTTATCTCCTGAGTTTGTGGAGCAGAGGAAGAAGAAGATGACGACGTCGACGACGACGACGGCGGCGGTGATCGATCGAGAAGGAAGGGGAAGGGAAGGACGATCACGGAAGTGGAGGTGGCGGACCTTCAAAAGAGGGAAGGGCAGGGTTGTAAATTGGTAATGGCTTGAATAAAAAAAATCACCTTATCAAATAAATAAAATAAAATAAGCATAGGTTAATTTTAAGTTTTTTTACAAAGATTTAGTAAAATTAAATAAAAACCTTAACCATGTATTCTTTGTTTGACTTGCATCTTATTTGACTGTTAAATAAAACAAACATTTTTTATACTTATACTTAGGTTATATTTGTTAACTTAAAGTGTGTTTAGAGACCATTTTTTTTAACTTTATAAATTGAATGAAGTTGAAATTATAGTTAATTTCATAAATAAAGTTAAAATTACATAGTAATTTGAGTGATAAAAATTTATACGTTAAAATCTATATAATAATAATAATGTTAAGAGACATTTTGAGAACTAGAAAAAGTTGAAACTAAACTTAATTTTAATTCTACGTAAACTTCTATGTATTATTATTATTGTATAAACTTTTACCTTATAATTTACCATATAGCTTAACATTGTAAAACTACTCTAAACTTCAAATGTTAGAATTGAACTTGAAGTTAAAACTTAAGTTTTATTTTTTTTCTTTACTTTCAACTTTTAGAAGTGTTCTTAGTTTCGTAATAATATATATATTTCTCAACTTATTTCTTCTATTATCAAAATTACTCTTCTCATTTCTTCCATCTCAAAATCGTTCTCATAGAAATTAATTTTTTCACACTCAAGAGTAAAGAAAAAGAAGTTCTCTTAGTTAATAAATGAGACTTTAAATTGTACTTTGATCATTGTTTATCTCAAAAAATTATGTCAATATTATACACAGATACTTTGATTTGTCCTTAATGACGAAAATAAAAAAGCATTGGTTAATTTTTAAGTTATATTTCGAAATTAATGTTTATTTAATGGGTAATTTATGAATTGTTCGCTGAATTAACGGTAAGAAGAATGTTTAGGTGTTTATTACTTACTTTTTAGGATAAATTCTTACTGTGAATTTTTGTTCGATAACGCTTTAATTTCAAGATAAATCTATAAAAAGACCCAAATTATAACGAGGGGCCTTTGGTCTCCAATGTCTTCAAATAGTCAAACTATAGGTTATTCGATGGTATTTTTTTGATTTTTGATTTATTATTAATTAATTTAAAAATAAAATTTTAACAATTTATTATTACGTGCATCTTTGATGATAAATTATATGTACGTAAATTTTACAAAATTAAAATTAATTGACTAATAAAAAATAACTTGCAAGTAACTAATATAATGTTCTCAAATTTATATCTCGTTTGTGTCTATGAATTTATGAGAATTAAATTTAATTTTTATAAAATAAGTATCGATAAAATTAAATTAAATTTATTTTTTTAATATTATTTACTCTTTAATTTATAATAAAATAAAGCTCGTGACGTATAAATTGTTTAGAATTCAATTAGATCAAACTTTTTCACATACTTCATTTTGATCATTAGAATTTTTAATTTTATTTAATTTTAAAAGATATATAAATATCTTTATATTAAATTTATTTTTATCTAATTAAATTTTATTCAAAAATAAATAAATTTTAGTCAATTTATTTACGATGAATTCTACGTGTACAAATGTACCATTCCTATTTTTCTCAACAATATACTTATATACAGGTAAGTGGAGTACAAGAGTGGCTGAGCAGGACGATTATCGTATTAACGAATTGGTTAATGAATGGGTGCCTGTGAAGTGTGAAGAGAAAGGGGAGAAGCTAGTGGGGAAGGAGGAGATGAGCGTAGAGCAGCTCGTTCCAAGCGTCAGGCACGCCGGGGAGGCACCAGTGGCTGCAGTCCTCCACCTGGGGGACGGCGGTGCCGGGGAGGGTCTCCCGGTGGGTGGAAGGGTGACCATCCTTGCGGAACTCCGTCATGTACGTTATGTTCAACAGCTGCACGCGTAGGTCGGCCTCGTCCCGCTGGATCTCCTCGATCGCCTCTGATATGTACAGGTTGTTCCAAGGCTCGGGCTCCAGGTCGGCGTGGTTGGTCTCCGGCGCCACGTTCCGGTCGCAGCTGCCGCCCCTGTCCCACGACCCTCCCCTGTTCCATCCAACGCCCGTATACATATAATTGTGGGCAGATTAATTAACTAATTAATTGATTGATTAATTAATGATTATCAGATGGGTCGGTGTGGGTGGGCGGCGCGCCTGAAGTGCACGGGCGAGTAGGTTCGGAAGACGACGCGACTCCTCCGGCGGAGAAGGTTTGGGACGACCCATCGTCTCCAGGAGCGCAGGGCTCTTCGGAAGGCTTCTCTGGCGTCCATGGTGAGGTTGAGCTCGTTGTCTTGTTGGAAATAGAAGCCCCTGCGTGATTAATCAAGCAGCGTTCATTGATCACAAGGATGTGTAATTGATCAGGAATCGATGGATGGAAGAAGGGTACATCTTCATGGTCTTCTCTTGGGTCCACCAGTGGCCGGCGTTGAAGACGGCGAGATCGGCACCGACCCACCGGGAGGACAGCCAGTGCAAGCGGTCGACGTGGATGGCCTTCTTGACCCGCCGGGAGGAGTTGGACGGCGGACGGCCGATGACCACCAGGAAGGGGACCCTGTAGTATTCCACGGTGAGGTTGTAGTCCCGGAACATGATGGAGAGGTAGCCCTTGTGCTTGGTGATGGGGTTGCCGTTCTTCTCGAACACCGCCGACCGGTTCCCCACCGCCGACGCACGCATGCACACCAACGACTCCCACTGGTTCCGGCCGATGGAATCTCCGGCGAACACTATCCTCTTGTTCCGGTACGTCTCCAACATGTCCGTCCCGTTGAACCTGCCATATATGCACAACCACCCACAGCATCGGATCTCATACATACATACATACCAATACCACTATCATCGATCCATCTATCCATATACACGCATCACCGATCGGTCGTCGACCTGCACCTTGGAAGATGGCAGGCGCCGCGGGGCTTCCAGCGCCATCTGAGGTAGTCGGAATCCGGCCGCCCGTTGCTGCGGCACCGGAACCCGGGATCAAGAAAGGGGCAGTCCTCGGTGTAGGACCTGGAGGGGGCGCCGTCGTCCCGAACCCACTCCCCGTCGGAGTAATCGCACGGAGGGGAACGCCGGCGGCGGGTTACGGCCCCTCCGGGAAGCGTGAAGGGCCGGAAGGGATCGGCGTCGTCGAGGAGGAGGACGACGACGACGGCGGCGGAGAAGAGGAGGAGGAGAGAGACGGTGAGCGCCACGTCGCTCGTGAGGAAGGGCATTCTCTGCCGATCGCCGGAGGCTGCAGCCTGCCGTCGCATGCCATCGTCCTCCGCCCTTCAAGTGTATGGTTCTTGGATCCGCATTTTTTAATTTTGACTCCTTCCTTTCCGTTAATTTGCTCCCACCCACCGTTTTTTACGTGAAATTAATTATCCATTGTTGATTAATTAATGTCTAGTTTTTTTTTGTTTTTTTAATGAAAATTATTATTTAAATATATTTTTAATATATTTTTGAAATTTTAAAATTGAAATTATATGTACGACAAGATACCTCTCAATCGTTAAGATGTTACTTTTGTAATATTCGTGTCTTTTTATTGCTCATCTAATTAATTTCTTCTGTTTATTCTGCACTGTAAATTTTCAATACAGTGCTTAAAATCACACATCATCAAAATATATAATCAAAAGATTTGTGACCAGCATTACTTATGACCGGCATTAAAAAAAAATTATTTTACACATTATAAAAATTATTATAATTTTTATAATGGTCATAAACATCTATATTTAAATAATATAAATAACTAACTATTAGTGGTTGCAATAAAAATAATAATTCAGGCCAAGGGTGTGAATTCTGTGTTTTCAATTAATTATATATATATGCATTATGTTAAAAAAAATAAATGAAACTGAAATTTTTATATTACTTATGAATAATCTTTAATTATTGACTTATTAATTTATTTTAGTAAACTAAAATCTACAAATTGATGCCTTAAATTAAACTTTTTGCAGCAGCTACTAGATGAATATATGTCATTGGCCTTGCACGATCATACCATATATTAATGAGAGCACCAAGCAGAAAGCTCAACATATATATACATCTAGACATTTAGGAATACCTATACTATAAGTGATCGACAGATTAAGCAACTCAAGTAAACCCAAACTATATATATAAAGTTTTATATATATATATATATATATATATGGGAAATTAATTAAAATGCTTGGCATATACATAATTCCACATGAGCTTCTGTATGTATATATATATATGGCATTCACCCCATCAGTGATCGAGGCTAAGCAAATGTATTGCGTGTGTATATATGTATGTGTGTATATATATATATATATAGCTAGGATGCAGTACTGTTCTCAACATCTCTCTCTCTCTCTCTCTCTAGATATATATATATATATATCACTCCCAGACATACAAGATTCCACATAAAATAAACATGAGATCAAGGCATTAATTATTGGGCCGGAGTACAGTTATCAACCCATGGATCATGACAAAAGCCTTTACTTGACTGACATATATATATATATATATATACACGCGCGCGCATACATATATATACCAAACTGATGAAGCTGAGTTAATTAATTAAGGCAGCAGCCTCTATATATGGGAATCAATTAATTAAGGTGAACCAAGTAGATCCCCATCGAATTGAAAGGAGGTGAGAGGATAGCTAGCCGCAGATCATAGATTGTGACGGGCAATTAATATAATTTACTTGATCTTGAGGATGAAGAAACCTTATTAGGGTTTGAAGCCTTATAAATATACAGGCATGCAAGTGGTGGTGGTAATTAACCTTGGAATCTGCTGGTCCCTGCTTGGGCATTCCTTCTCCACTTTACAATTAGCACAAGCATCCCACACATTCATGTGGGCTGGAAAGACTACATATATATATACTATTGTTCTCTCTCTCTCTCTTTGAATTTAAGTATCATTCGCTTCTCTTTACTTTTAACTTACAAAAGTATTTTTATTTTTATGATGATATTCTCATTTATCAATTCACTTTTTTCATTATTAAAATCACTTTTCTCTTTTCTCCATCAATCTCAAAATCGTTTACCTGAAAATCACTTTTTTCCACTCCCAGAATAGGGTTAGTGAACAATCCCTTACTTAAGTTTGCATCAAATTAATTGTCACATCATACAGAGCAACATATATATGTGTGTGTGTACGTATACATGCAAAGCACTCACCACAAGTTAATGTTTCGTTTGATAATAATCTTTTAATTTTAATTTTAATTCTGTACAAATTTTAATATATCATCATCATCATACAAACCTTAATGCATAAATTTTTATTTCACAATTTAACTACGTTTGGTAAATCATGAATATACAACTTAATTGACAAATCATGCCCTTGCACAACTTACATAATCTGAGATTAATTAATAATGAAAAATCTTCTCATTACTGTGTTTAATTAACACTGGCCAACAAAAAGAATGCTCAATTTATTAGAGACATGCCAGATCAATCGATCTGAGATTCGCCACAAAAAGATGAGGTAATGAAAGTAGAGATAAATGTAGAAGGAGCTTGAATTGAGCTATGATTTTTCCTCTAGTCTTTGGGTGCTCCTCGGAATTTTTCTTTTTTCCAAAAAAGTTGTTCTTGTTCTTTTTATTCCATTCCTTTTGCAAGTTCTTTGACTCAAGGAACTTTAATACTTTTAACTTTTAAAAGTACTCTTAGCTTCGTGACAACATATATATTCTCCAATTTACTTATTTTATTATTAAAATTACTCTTCCTCTTTTAATTATCTCAAAATCATTCTTCTAAAAATCACTTTTTCCACTCTAAAAACTGGGAGTAGAAAAAAAGAATGCACCCATATGACTGTGAGGTCATTTAGAGAGGTTGGTATCAAACATAATGTTTAGAAATGAAAATCAAGAAAAGAAAACTTTTTTAAAAAATATTTGTATAATACAAAGAAAAATAATCTTGGATTTTCTCTCTCTTCAATCCTACAAAATTTAAAATGTCTCACCTTAAGAGGGGATTTGTGCTTCCTAAAAATCAATGAAAAAGAAAATCTAGAAATTTTTTCATGGTTGAAATATTAAAAATTTAAAATATTTTTAATTTTTTGAAAATAAAATATAAATTTTCATAGCGTGTACGAATAGTCCCATAAAATTTTTCATTTCCAAATTTTTAACATTTCAATAACGAAATTTTTTTCAAATTTTCCTTTTCATTGACTTCTAAAAAGCACAAACACCCCATAAAGGGTTAAGACAAAAAATTATATCCCACGTCGTACTTGTCAAATGAATCAATTCACGATTTGTCACCAAATTAAAAGATGAGGTGATGAAGGTAAAGATGCATGCAAGGTTGGAATTGAAATATTCCTCTGATCTTTGGTGCTCCTTATTGAAATTTATCATTTTTGCAAAAGAAATCTTTATTTTTCTTTTTATTCCATTCTTTTTGAAGGTCTTCAACTCAAGGGAACCTTAATACCCTTGACCATGGTTTCACAACTAATTAAGGTCAATTATAGAATGTTTAGAAATGAAAATTAAGAAAAGAAAACTTTACTTTTTTAGTGCTTGTGTATCACTAAGAAAGATAATCTTAGGTTTTCTCCCTTTTCGATCCTACGAAATTTAAAAAATTTAACCTTAAAAGGTTTAAAACTTAATTGACAGAAAATTACATCTCGCACCATACAAGTTAGATCAATTGATCCAAAATTTGTCATCAGAAGACGAAAATGAGGTGATGAAGGTAGAGATGCTTGTGAAGCTTAAATTGAGTTGCTTTTCAAATATTCCTTTGGTCTTTGGCTGTTGCTATTTATTGAAATTTTCCTTTTTTGCAAAAAAGTCCTTATTATTCTTTTTATTCCATTTCTTTTAGAAGTTTTCAACTTAAGGGAACCTTAATACCTTTGCTTATGACTTCACATTTAAGGTGTATTTGTTGTAAGGATAACATTAGGTTAGGTGAAATTCATATTTTTTAAGAAATTACATAATTTATGATGTAAATATTTTGGTATAATTTTTAATATAAAATTTTAAAGTTACTTGATAAATATATGTTACTGTAAATCACTGTGATGTATAATAAAAAACTAAAATGCATGATGAAAAATGCTTAACTAAACAAGACCCTAAGGTCATTTAAAGAGGTTTGTGTTAGAAAAAATGTTTAAAAATGAAAATTAAGGAAAGAGATTCAAATTGTTTTAGTATTTATATAATACAGAATTTGAGAAAGAGAATTTTAGATTTTCTCCCTTGTGAAATCCTACTGAAATTCAAATATTCTGAACTTAGAGGGTGGAAAACCTGACAGAAAATTACATCCTGCACCATATTTATTTGTAAGAGAAAAAAGAAAATAAAAAATAAGGAAAAATAAGAAAAATGGGATAAGAAAGAGAAAGAAGAAATAATAAAAAATAAATGAAATAAAAATAAAATAAAAAATAATAAGACAAAATAAAGAATAAAAAAAGGAAAAAGGAAGAGCTAAGAAAAATACGAAAATAAAAAAAAGAAAAAGAAAAAGAAAATTACAAATAAAGATATAAAGATTTATTTGAATGTTTGTATTTTTGGGTTTAGGGAACGAATATATTTTTCCTAATTATTAAAATAATAATTATTTTTTAAATTTTGTTAAATTTCCGTTTCATGGGCATATACTTTTTTCCCTGATATTTTTAATTTTCTATTTTCATTTACGTAACCTTCGTACAAAAATTTCCATTTTAGCATGGGAAAAAAATCCTGCCGTTACGAGGGATTTATGCATATTGAAAAATCTCGAAAACGAATTTTTTTTAAATGTTTGCATATCTATTACTATAAGTATAAATTTTTTTCATTATTTTTAACCTGTTAGAAAAAATTAAATTTTTAACAAACACAATTTTTTTCTATCATTTCTTGTCTATTCGGAAATTTTTTTACAATCTTTTTTTTTTTTTAAAAAAATAATAATTATTTCTTAAATTTTTAATGAACATAAATAAACTTTTAAAGTTATTTTTATTACAGGTGGATCAATAATCTCGTCAGAGGTATGTCACTTACGAAATAAAAAATAAAAACATGCTGAAGGCACCCTGTAAATGGAGCACGCAACGGCGCAAAGCAGGTTGCGAATGCACACGCGTCCGGCGATGACGCAGACAAATATACGTATCGACGGTGGGGGAAGCTTCGCGTGACGAGGAAGGGGGCGAAGGCGAAGAGCGTCTTTTGCGGGCGGAGGCGACCGCATGCCTGCCCTTTCCGTCTCAGCGGTGGACGCCACGGCGACCATCCTCATCCTCATCCTCATCCTCCGCCCGAAGCAGTCGTGTTTTGCCCACCATCCGTTTATTAATCCACTGTAACTGCCGTCTTTTCCAGCAAAAGATTTCAAACGAATTAAATATTTAAATGTTTGATTAAAAAAATTTATCCTTTTAATAAGTAAATCCACGTCAACATTTGCTATTATATCCTTCTAATTTTTTAAAATTTATTCCTGCTGATTCCTGCCGTTACATGTTTATTTTGCGCTTTTCGGTGGACTGTTTGGTTATCTCGAAATTATTATATTTTTAGAAACTTGTTATGAGATATTAAGGTATCAGTTTACGAACAGTTTTTTTTAAATTATTTTTAATATCATTATTATTATATAAATTTTTATTACTTAAATTACTACGTAATTTTAATTTTATTCATAAAATTAATTTCTAATTTTTAAAATTGAGATTTTACATTTGTGCCCTCCAGATAGTTGAGATTTTACATCTTATTAATCCTTTCAAACTCCTTCGTTCCTTGGATATCAATTGACGCAAGATTTTGGAGTACATTTAGGAATTATTTTTTTAACTTCAGATAAAATTGAAATTTGAAATTGATTTTACAAATAGAGTTTAAATTATATAATAATTTAAATAATAAAAATTTATATATTATAATCTGTATAATAATAATAACATTGAAATTGACTTTTCAAAATCTTATCAACGATTGCTGCTCCTCTTACCTCTAGTTAGGCAGATCAAATTAACACTACTGATATTATTTAATTTTTTTTTTGTGCTCTCATACTTTTTGTTTGATTCTTGTATTAGCTTTAAACTCCTCTCTCCCCCATGCTTTTTTTTTTTTTTTTTTTTGATGTACGCTTTATGATTTTTTGTGATCTCACACTTACGTTGATTTAATTTATATTAATTTAATCCACGTCAACAGACACGATGTTGCAACAGCCGCTCTGTACTTAAATTAATATAATTAGATTATAGTTTTTTAAAATAAAAGCGTCTCTTTATTTTATTTTTTTTAAATATTTTTTTGAAAGGCTTCCGTTAAGATGTCGCGTCACACCTCCTACGCCTGTCGTCCGTCCGCATTTCTCCACTCTCCACTCCACCTCCCACAACAGGACGCCGCCGCCGCGGCATGGAGAAGGACATCGAGGGCGGCGGACGAAACGCCGACGTGAACACGTCGTCGTCGTTCGGGAGTTTGAGGGCCTACGGGAAGGCATTGATGCAGACGCACAGGAGGGTGGGACGGCGAGCTGGGTCGGTGACGACGACGTACGAGGAGACGAACCGTGTGAGGGCGCGGTCTGGGACGGACATGAAGAGGACGCTTGGGTGGGCGGACTTGATAGGGCTTGGGCTGGGTGGAATGCTGGGCGCCGGAGTTTTCGTGACCTCCGGGCATGCCGCCAAGCAGTACGCCGGCGCCGGCGTGGTGCTGTCTTACGCGATTGCCGGGGTGTGCGCCTTGCTTTCCGCCTTCTGCTACACCGAGTTCGCCGTCGACATACCCGTCGCCGGTGGGGCCTTCACTTACCTACGGGTCACCTTCGGTACGACAGACTTTTTTTAATTATCAAAGCAACCGAAAAGACGCAACGAAAGCCGGCGCGCGCCACTTTGGTGACACTTGTGGCTTCTTCTTGTTCCGGTTTTCCAGGCGAATTCGCAGCGTTCCTGGTTGGGTCCAACCTGGTGATGGAGTACGTCTTCTCCAACGCCGCCGTGGCGAGGAGCTTCACGGCCTACCTGGGCGGCGCCCTTGGCGTGGCCACCGCTGAGAAGTGGAGGATTCCGCTCTCCTTCCTGCCCGATGGATTCAACCGTGTGGATCTCCTGGCGGTGGGCGTGGTCTTGATCATCTCCATCTGTATCTGCCATAGGTACGTGACGTACGTACGTATATATGTATATATACATATGCGTGCCATGCCATATGCCATGTGCCATGTGCAATACGACAGCCAACAAGCTTTCGATCATTCACAAGTAGTTCGATCAGTTAGCGCCGTCGATATCTTGGTCTTCGGTACTCTTCGTGACTGTGCATGTGTATACGTGTGTGTTGTGTTGGTGACAGCACGAAGGAGAGCACGGCGCTGAACATGGTGCTCACCGCCGTGCACCTGGTCTTCATCCTCTTCGTGGTGGCGGTGGGCTTCTGGCGGGGAGACTGGAGTAACTTCACCCGAGCTTCGGACCCGGCCAAGCACGCCGGCGGGTTCTTTCCCCACGGCGTGACCGGCGTGTTCAACGGCGCGGCCATGGTTTACCTGAGCTACATCGGCTACGACGCCGTCTCCACCATGGCCGAGGAGGTCCGCTCACCTGCACGTGACATCCCCATCGGGGTGTCCGGCTCCGTCGCCCTCGTCACCGTCCTCTACTGCCTCATGGCCGCCTCCATGTGCAAGCTCCTCCCCTACGACGCGGTAATCTCACCTTTTCTTTTCTTTTCTTTCTTCTCCCTCATCGATACGCGAGCCCAGTTCACGAAGCTAGCCGACAGCTGTGGACTTGTTCCGATACGCTGACGAAATCCGAGCCGTCATATCCGGTCGTCGTCTCGCACGCGGAGCCGGAAACAATGATTACGGTCGCCTTTTCTTTCCCTTTTTTTTTTGAACTTACTTTTTGGGTAATGGAGGGTGATATTGTTGTCGGCAGATGGACCCGGAGAATCCGTTCTCGAGGGCGTACGGCGGATCGGACGGTGGGGGATGGACGTCGAAGGTGATCGGCGCCGGCGCCAGCTTCGGGATCCTGACCTCCCTGCTGGTGGCTATGCTGGGTCAGGCGAGGTACCTCTGCGTCATCGGACGGTCCAACGTGATCCCCACCTGGTTCGCCGGCATCCACCCCAAGACCTCCACCCCCGTCAATGCCTCCGTGTTTCTCGGTACGTACGCCGCTTTTTTTAATTCTTTCGTCGGTTTTTACGCACATCATCGCGTACATTTGGGTTGGCTGCAGGGGCGCTGACGGCTGCCATAGCACTCTTTACCGACCTCCACGTCCTCCTCAATCTCGTCTCCATTGGCACGCTCTTCGTCTTCTACATGGTCGCCAATGCGGTCGTCCACCGCAGATACGTCGCCATCGGCAGCACCAACCCTCTCCCCACCGCCGCATTCCTCCTCTTCTTCTCCGCCACATCTCTCGCCTTCGCACTGGTGTGGCGACTCGCTCCCGCCGGCGTGGCCAAGGCGGTCGCGCTCGGGGTCTGCGTTTTCTTGGGCGTCGCCGCCGTCCAGGCCTTCCGGCACTGGGTGCCCGAAGCAAGGAAGCCGGAGAAGTGGGGCGTGCCTCTCATGCCCTGGCTCCCTGCCGTCTCCATCTTTCTGAATGTGCTCCTGTTGGCTTCTCTCGACCGCCCCTCCTACGTTCGGTTCTCGTATTTCTCCGCCGCCGCCGTGCTGTTCTACGTTTTCTACAGCGTTCACGCCAGCTTCGATGCCGAAGAGGGTGGGGTCCTTTTTGATGGGAAGGGGGATAAAGTTGACGGCGCCGGCGAACGTACCCAGGCGTGAGAGCAAGCAAGCAGACGACAGACTATACATGAAACCGCCGCAGGCGCAGATTGCATATATGTCGCTTTCAAGTTGTTTAACTTATTTGGTATCTGCATTTCTGATTTAATTTTTAAAATTTTATTAACAATTATAAATACACGAAAATGGCACTGTAGGCAATAGTCATTCACAACATTTAAAATAAATAGTTTCTTCATAAATATTTATTTTAAACAAAGTGATATAAACAAATAGTGATAAAATATATACCGACTTTAAGCAATAAAATTTAAAAAGCAGAGTCATCCTCCACCACTAAATCAAGAACTTTTTTTCAATTCTTAAATTTACTCTCTCCACGTGATTATTATTATATAGATTATAACGTATAAATTTTTATCATTTAAATTACTACTTAATTTTAATTTTATTCACAAAATTAACTTTAATTTTAACTTTTTCAACTTCCAAAGATGAAAAAAACTATTCGAAGATACATTCTAAATGTATGTTTATTTTAAAAATGATACAATATATATCAACCGTAAGCAATAAGATTTAAAGATTTGTTTGTTTAAGAGTTATTTAACATATATCTTTATTTTTTACTATAAATCATGTAAAATAATATTTATCAAATACTTTTAATATTTTACATCAAAAAATTATATAAAAATCTTATTTCTTTAAAAAAAAAGAGTAAATTTCATCTTACCTAATTCTACCACCACCAAACATAAAATACACGAAAATGACAAGTGTAGTCAGGTGAAGTGCATATTTTTCAAAGAGATATACGATTTAATAATTTTTATTATATAATATTAAAATTATTTGATAAATACACTAAATATAACAATAGCAAAATGACACTCAAATGTTGTCACTGGAGTATCATCTCTAGTAATACTACTTTTAGATAGTTTAGATTAAATCTGACTAAGAATAAGTCTAAATAGTTACGACTTAACTATACATATAATGTGTTTACAAAATTTTCTCATATATATAGTGTTCCGTTAAATTATGATTTAACCATACAAAGCAAGTCTACATAATTACAACTTAACTATACAACAATGTGTTTATAAAATTTTCTCATATATATAGTATTCTGTTAAGTTACGACTTAATTATACAAAGTAAGTCTGTATAGTTATAGTTTAACTATACAAACTCTTGTGGATATAATGACTTTTTTTAATAAATAATATTTCGTTGAGTTAATTGTAACTATACAAATTTACTCTATATAATTAATTAGATTTAATCTAAATTATCTAAAAATAACATCACTAACTATAAGATTCTAGTAACACTACTTGAGAATCTATTCCCATCACAATAATGTGTAATAATTATCACTGATATATGATAACTATTACTTGAATAAACAACCTCTAAATCTCCCTACCATCCAAAGGGCAAAAGGAGATGAAGATAAAATATATAATCAATGGACTCTGGGAAATCAACCATGGGATACAAGTACTTTCCTTCTCGAGAAAACAGAAATGGATTAAATAGAACCCATCCATGCATATCATGATGGATGGATGGATGGATGTGGATTCAATCGATTGAACTCTCGTCAATCCCATGGAATCAGAAAGAACCAGACTCGGCACGTCAGTTTGCAGTCCCTTTTCAACCAACAGAAAAAGCTTGCAACCAACATTCTAACTTAAGTTCTTTTCAAGTCCCATCAGTCTTCCGAAAGATTTTTCCGACCTTCACATTTTCGGATTTCGTATCTGCGGACGTTAGGAAAGGAAGCCATTTCTTCAGCCGTGCACGCAAGCCCCCCCTCCCTATGTGCAGCAGGCTTCCAGCTTTTAGCCCTGCGTAAAGCTACACTTTCCTTCCCTTCCCTTCATCACTGTTGCCAGCACTAGCACTGCCTTTCAACCATCTGCATTGCTGCCGATTCTTCTCCAAAGTTTACCATTCTTATTATAACTAAAAGTTACTTTTATAATCAGAATAACATAAAAAAAATTTAATGTAATTTTTTCATATT
>JAMKPZ010003548.1:0-26590 GCA_024699675.1 Amphibolis antarctica
TATCTCAAATTAATTCATTATATATAATTACAATGTATAATAAATACAAAAACGTAATCCAAACTAATCACATATGAATTTATGAAAAAATTTAAACATATATAAAAATATTTTTATTTTTTTCCTTTTTATTCTCTTTATTTATTTTTTATTTCCTTCAGAAGTGCCATCCCCGCCCGCTTCCGTCGTCCCTCACCTTTCCACACCTAAAACCCTATCGGCTTGCAGGGGTCGGCAGACTCCTCGGCGATCGGTGGAGAAGCCTTCGGCAGAGGCTTCGAGAAGGTCGGCGTAGGAGACATCTTTGGATCGATCGATCATTTCGACAGATCAACCCATCCGTCCTTCGGTAGGTCAAAAGTTTCGCCCGATCAAACGACCGGCACCGATCCCGGGTGACGGATTGTTTGTTTCGCAATGTTTTGGATAATACCTAAAGTTTCAGGACCGAGAATATCGAAAAATTTCGCTGGTCTGGATCGATTTTTGAATCCATGCTTTTTTTTACTGGCCAAGATGCAAGCAGTGCGTTTTTCTCTCTCTTTTTCTTGGGTTTTGGTTGTGTGAATGTGATGAAACATGTGTAAGGGGTGGTGGATATGGCAATCATCATTCAGTATTTGAACAGCTGATGAAATACCTAGAAATAACTGATTGAAAACGACTTTTATAGAAATCTCACTTGAATCACGGCAGATGTGGACGCCAAAAAGAGTAAAAAAGGATGTGGAAAGGAAGAATGCTTGTTATGAGGTTATGTATATTAAATTTAACCTCTGAATTTGAAATTTTTACATTTTTCTTTATCCTTATGTTCCTGTCGATTATAAAAATTTGTACATGATGTCGTTAGATCTGTTAGAAATCTCAACAAAAGGTAGAATCTATAATGGATTTGTCAGAATGTCTTTCAGACTTGACACTAAAAATAACTGTCTGGGTTGAGTTACCTATCCTTTTCATTGATGATGGCATCACATCATCCGTGTGATAATAGCAAAA
The DNA here is from genome assembly GCA_024699675.1 of Amphibolis antarctica. Classification (NCBI taxonomy): domain Eukaryota; kingdom Viridiplantae; phylum Streptophyta; class Magnoliopsida; order Alismatales; family Cymodoceaceae; genus Amphibolis; species Amphibolis antarctica. The sequence goes on from JAMKPZ010003548.1 coordinate 1,003, forward strand.
ATGCATTCTTATCGAACAATTGTGTGTATGGAGTTTCAATGATTTTATTCAGACAAGTGAAATATATGTTTCAAATTTATTCATTGCCTGTATATGGCACATGCTGTCAATTTTTTCATGTAGGCATGAAATGATGATTATATGATAAGATGTAAGAATTTTGTGAAAGAAGATGAAACAATGTGTTTGTATTTTTTCTTTCATTGTTACATTTAATTGCAATTCATAATTACTTAATACCTTTAACAAGTGCTTATGCTTTTGTTCAAGGGATTAGGTTTGCATTGGTGATGGAACAACATCAAAATGTAACGAGGAGGAGACCCAATCTTTTGGTGACTGGAACGCCAGGAACAGGAAAAACTACAACCTGCTCACTGCTGGCAGAGGCAACACAGCTCTGCCACGTAAACATTGGAGACCTTGTCAAGGAGAAGGGCCTTCACGATGGCTGGGATGAGGACTTTGACTGCTTTATCATCAATGAAGAATTGGTATGTAAAATGTGTCCTATAAGATGGCAAATAATTGTCTCAAATCCGTCAGTTTCTTTGTAACTTTTTTTTGAGTTTTGTTGAACTTCATTATACCTTTGTCTAATAATTTAATTTTTGGCCTTTATGTCTTTTAGTTTTTTCGATCTGCAGTGTTTATGTCTTTTAATTTCACCTACATTAAATAATTCTCTTTTTCTTACAAGCACATTTATAGCCCTACAGGTATGATGAAATCATCTCGTATCATTGTATTTTAAATTTATTAAACTCAAAACTCCACTCCATCCAACCTACTTTAATTTTGTGAAGTTGTTATTGTGTTTTGTTCCTCATGATTTGTCATGATCAGCATGAATTATCCTGTAATAGATTGTAACTTAATGAAAAACTTACCATGCAGGATTCTATGGTTCTTAACATTGCAAAAACTGAGTTTTTCATTAATGTAATTTTAAATCTTTTTTTACCATATATAGTTAAGTAATTTTTAGTCTTCTTTTACCTCTTTTAATTTCAACTTGATCAAATAATTCTCTTATTCTTATAGGTGCATCGATATATCTATAGGTATGCCAAGCCATCTAAGACATTTTTTCTTTTTTTATCCTCAATTAGTTGAACTCGTACTCTATTTTAAATGAAATCATCTTTGTCTTATTTTATTACTGCTCATCTATCTTAACATTTGAGTCTCTACTATGCCAACTTTTTAATATGCTTATGTTTAATAGTTCAACACTGTATGCCATAAAGCATGACTGTGCAAATAAATGTTCTGTATAATTTTTCTTTTAATTTTAAAGGCATTCTTTTATTACATAACATTTTAGATGTGATTCCCCACCTCTTCCAATCTACTTAGATTCTCTGAATTTTATCTTTTTTAATTTCTCCATTGTTAGTTAACATAGATCTTAAAAATTTAAAATTCTTGAGGATTTTCTACCTATTCAGTTTTATGCTTTCATCAATGATGTAGGTATGTGATGAGCTGGAAGACAAGATGGAACAAGGTGGAAATATTTTAGATTATCATGGCTGCGATTTCTTCCCAGAATGTTGGTTTGATCGTGTGGTGGTGCTTCAAACCGACAACTCTGTTCTTTATGATCGCCTGGCCAGCAGGTAATGATGGTTTCAACAGGAAAAACTTCTTAGTTGGACATGGCACAAGACATTGACAATCGACATATGATATCAACCAACAAATTGATATTTTTTAGGCATGCTTGATAGTTTCATTTTAACACCCCTCCCACCCCACTCTGCCCTTTGAAGGATGTATGTGAAACTTACTTATCAATGATGGAAAGTAAAGTTTAGCTGTGTCAATGATTTTCAAAACAAAAGGTTTTTGCAGCTGCGCCCATTTATAGATTTTTAAAGAGTTATGGTCCTATGGAAACCATCAAAATGGCTTCAAGTTTGATCCCTAAGCTAAAGATCTTGTTAAGTGCTTCTTTGTTAGTAGGCAGGTTGGTGCCTTGATGTTGGGTTCTTCATAAAAGTAGGCTGCTTCAAAAGCTTAGTTAAGAGTCATATATCCATTTGACAATTTATAGAACTGTATAGTCTACAAAAGGTTGTAGTCTATATTGGAGCCAATGATTGTTAAAAATATCAAATGATTGCGATAAATAAGTGCATCATTGTTAGTCGGTATTGAGTGAATATGGTCCTTTTGTCTTTGTTAGTGTATTGGATGTTGAATTCTTGGCGTGCTTGGAGTGAATATGATACGTTCATGCGGTAATGACTTCTCAAACAAATCTTGTTTTGATGTTAGATTGGTCCATGTCATTTGTTCCACAGATCTTTTGATTGTCTGCTTGGTTTTCCTCTGGAATAAATTTACAAGTGACTTGATCACATTACAAGCTCAACCACTTGGTATTTTCAATGGATATCCTGTTGTGACTTGGAGTTCATTTCATCTGTCTAATACACTTCACAGTATAAGCCTAGCATTAATATTTCCTTTAATTTTACTTTTAATGTTTGAGTTATAAAATCCCAGATGGGTGTTTATAATATGAGGACTGTTTAATTATTCTCCAGCACCAGCAACACCTTTTGCTTTGTTGAACATTATCTTCTGAAATGTGTGCAGAGGGTACATGGGTGCAAAGCTTACAAATAATATCGACTGTGAGATCTTTCAAGTCCTTCTGGAGGAGGCAAAGTTAAGTTACCGTGAGGAGATTGTCATGGCCATGCAGAGCGATTCCATTGAAGACCTGAGCAGGAACGTGACTACCCTATCGGAATGGATAAATAATTGGCAGCCATCAAGATCCTCCTGATCGAGATCGTGTGAGTTTCACACCTGCGGTGCCTTCTTTTATTCTGTACAAATTGTCTTAAGTTTTGTTTGATTTAGATTTATGATGACCAAAATTTTAGATAATTGAGACGAAACAAATTTCAATATTTGTGAGAACTATTGATGATCTTGTTTGTTTGAGATTCACGAAACTTGTGTTTTGGTTTGAGGACAAAAATTTCACGATTGAACATAAATTTCATACTTGGCATTTGTGCTGGTTATAAGATTTATGACGATCATGCTCGTGTAATGTCAGTTTTTCATGTCACACTTATTCTATTCAAATTTATGTTATACTTAAATCTGAATCAAACATTGCACTGGCTTTCATTAAAAGTTGGTTGGTGAGACACACATGGTTGCTATCTATTTTAGATTGTATGTGGCAGAAATATATACAGTACAAAAGATGTTTGCTCATTGCCTTGCATGTCTTTTTTACATTACAACAAATAGGTTCAGCCAAATCCGTCACTATAGGTCCTATAATCTCATTTGCCCATGGACCTTGCAAGAAAGGGCCTGCTTCAAAGAAAACCAAGACACCTTCATCATCCACTTTAAGGTGAAGGTAGTGCTCAATGGGAAACCCTAGACTTGTAAAGGGGATTTCTGTGGCTTTAAGTCTTATTGACTACAACCATTGAGGAGAACTCTCTCCCAACACAATTTCATGGTTTTTGCTAGCATCATATTGACCCTCTTGAGTAGCAAAGTCTAACCCACCTTTAATTGAAGAAGAGTAATCTTGGGGAAGCTTTTTGATCATGATAAGGTTTCTCAAAGGGTGCATTTAGGGTTAACTTTTTTCAACTCCGGGAGTTTGATGGAGTTAAAGTAGGAGTTGATTTTGCAAATAGAGTTGAAATTACATAGTAATTTAGATAATAAAAGTTTATATATTAAAATTTGTACAGTAATAATAATATTGAAAGTGATTTGTGAATTGAAAATAGAAAACAAATGAAATCTAAGTTGATAATTCGCTCCCTTAGTCTATCAATATCTATTACTTACAACAATACCTTACAATCCATTTGTGATGTGAGCGCCTGGGTTGGCTCCACAGCTTGTATGTTAGTCTATCAATATCTATTACTTACAACAATACCTTACAATCCATTTGTGATGTGAGTGCCTGGGTTGGCTCCACAGCTTGTATGTTAGATTGGGACACACATATATATCAGCCAATTGCAAGGGAGAGTGATGAACTTTGAGCCTATACTTGAAAAAAATATACCCTTTAGTATGAGAAGCCCATTGCCACACATCTAATTGTTCACTAGATTAACTAGATCAAAGTATTGCCAAGAGCTTGTTTGGTGGTATCTTGCACTTCCCCATCTAAGTGCAAGTAGTTCACCTGTACTTAGGCATCATTTAAGAATGCAGAGTTTTAGTTTTTTATAAATTCTCATATATTATCATTACCATATAAACTTGTATATACAAATTTCTACATCATATTTGTAAAATTACTTCCAATTATAACTTTTGGAGTTAGAAAACCATCAGTTTCACCTGATGGGTTGGGAATGCTAGATTTATCAATTTGTACGGTAAGCTACTTGGGGCCCATGTAGCCCACGTCGGATTAATTGTATTTTGGGCTAGAGCAATGAACATATTTGAAGTGGCCCATTATGTATGAACAAGGATTGACTTTACTTCCCCATCTAGCTACTTTAGGTTGGGGGGTTAGGTCCAGGTGGGAAGTTATAGACACCTTTTCTTACTGTCTAAAGTACTTCATTTAGGGTCTGTTCACGAATCACTTTTTTTCTACTTTCATAATTATTTTCATTTTTATAGTGACATTTTTATTTTTCAATACATTTATTTTATTATTTTGTCATCAAAATTTGTATCTTCTAGAAATCAATGAAAATAAAAAATCGAAAAAAATTTTATTATTAAAATTTTAAAAATTTGGAAATAAAAAATTTTATAAGATAATTTGTAACGAAAATACAAGAAAATTTATATTTAATTTTTAAAAAGTTAAAATATTTTAGATTTTAATATTTCCAGAGACACAGACCTCTCATGTTTCTTATCACAAACCCCTTATTTTACAATTTAATTAAATTACCAAATAAATACAAACACAAGTTAAATTCTTTATTCAATATTTGAAAAGAATACTGTTTATTTTTTACTAACATGCAATATTTTAAAAAAATGGGAAGTCATATTTTTGAAATAACGGTGAAATATGTATTGATATTCTTCGTGCATATTTTTTTACATCCAATTATAGTAAAATATGCATCGATATATGTTAGGCGATATTTGAATTTTTTTTAAAAAAAAAAGACGTTCAGGTGAACAAATGCATCGCTTTTGTTTTTAAAGGTTTTTTCCATTTTTTTTTCAAGAAAAGCAATAATTTGTACCATACCACAACCATCGTATTTCAATATCGTTGACGTAAAGGAAGAAATAAAAAATGGCAAAATTGTTTACCAGCACCTATGCTTTAATTGATGCATTTATTTACCGTTTTTCATTTATCGTTGGCCGCACATTTCCATTTTTCAGCAACACATGAACACCTACCATGTATTTTAATCGATGCATTTATTTATCGTTCACTTGTCTCATTTATTTATCTTGTTTCAGTTTTAATTTCAACTTCAATCACTACGACGAGTTGAAGTTTTGAAGATAATCTTGTAAATGATAATAAAGTTACGTAGTAAATTATAAGGTAAAAATTTATGTATAGAAATTTGTACGATGTTGAAAATATATAAGAATTTATATAGAATTAGAGTTAGAAAAACAAACGATGTCTTACTCTTAAAATTACTCGCACTACTGTGGAGTGGAGAAGTTGAGGACGGTAGCATTAGATCCCAACATCTAATTAATGTTACCATAATTGGTAAAATATTGGTTGTGTAATTAATGCTATTATAACATCTAATTATTATAAAAACATGTTTGGTAATATATTATTAAATATAATTATAATAGTATAATCGCACTATATTCATATTGGTACCATAATTGAAATTATAATATGATATATTATATTATTGTGTTAGTGATCTCACATTAATAATTATATTTAAGCAATATGATAACTTTCAAAGTTTTTTGATGGTACTAAGTATGGGTGGGAAGAAACCTAACCTAAAAGTCATTTGACATTGTCTTCCAAACAGATTGCATACGATATATATCCAGTAATTCGACATTTTCTTTCCGTTAAACTCTACTTAGAGGGGATTTGTATTCACCAAAAATCAAAAAAAATGAAAATTTGGAAAAAAAATTATTATTGAAATATTAAAAATTTGAAAATAAAAATTTTATAAGACTATTTGTGTATCTTACGAAAATTTTAAAAAAATTATATTTAATTTTTAAAAATTAAAATTATTTTAGGTTTTTAGTATTTTAATAATAACAAAATTTCTAAATTTTCTTTTACGTTGATTTTTAAAGTGCACAAACCCTCCTTTAAAATCAAGATCATCTTTCATGTAAGTGGGCCTTGTGTTTTGATGGAAATTTGAAAATAGAAAAGATTCTGACATATTTTGAATTTAACTTTCCTAATTTCCATTGGAATTTATTGATTTATAAAAATTTAGATGTATCAAATTAAAAATTGTTATAATAATTGTTATTTATAATAATTATACTATAATTACAGGTTATGTAAGAATTTTGTTATATTAAAAGATTTGCAAAAATTTAATTTCTGTTTACACACACTATACCCTCTTAATTAAGCTCCCCAAAATCTACAACCCATATAGTAAACAATAGATTATACTATTAATTAATTATTTATATAACAATTTCAATTATAATGTGGTATTGACTACATGAATCATTTTCATTTAAATATTTTTATTTGTTGTCAAATCTTCAGTTTAATTACATAAATTTAAATATATTTGTATAATTCCTAATAGAGATTAGGAAAGTAATTAGTTTAAAATCTAAGCTACATTAATTAATTATATAAAGAGATTTTAGTTCAAAATGAAATAACTATAAATTAATTAATTATATAAAACGCAACTAATTTCACCATGTAAAGTCATCTCAAAACCAAATACCAAAAGGTTATATTTGATATGTCAACGACATTTTTAAATTTATGTAATTATAGATGAAAATACACAAGAAAGAAAATAATTCATGCTAGTAATTTTTATATAAATAAAAAAGTATAAGTCTTGAAATCTTGATTTTCAACTTATTTTAACTTTTAAAATTACTTTAACGTTATCATGACTATATAAACTCCAACGTATAAATTTTTGCTACCCAAATTATTATGTAATTTTAACTTCATTTGCAAAATTAGCTCAAGTTTCAGTTCTAACTCTCGAGCTAAAAAAAATTATTTCCAAATGCACCTCGAGACTTTGTTTAGAGTTAACTTCTATCAACTTTGAGAGTTGAATAATGCTAAATTTAGAACTAATTTTGTAAATAAAGTTAAATCTATGTAATAATTAAAGTAATAAAAATTTTATGATAAAATTTGTACAGTAACAATGATATTAGGAGTAATTTTAGTAGTTGATTGGATTCATCCTCATTTAGTTCAATTATAACTTTAACTTCACGGAAATTTATAACATCATTATTATTACATAAACTCAAGCTTTCATCATCTTAATTATCATGTAGTTTTAATTTTATTTGTAAAATTAGCTTAAATTTTAATTTTATCTAACTTTTAAAATTGACTAAAATTCTCTTCAAATTAGTGAAATTAATGAAACCTAGGTGGTATTTGTATTTTTGAGTTAAGTGAAATGATAAAAAATAATAGTTAAAATTTTTATTATTTTTTATTGATTCCGAAAGTTCAAATATCACCCTAAGTTTACTAAATTTTCCGTTCATTTTCAGACATTTACATGTAACTGTGTTAAAAAAAAGTAAAAAATTATATAAAAAGATAAAAAATAATAAATTAAATTTTTTATATTTTTTATTATTTTTCACCGATTCGAAAAGCACAGCTGTGATTATTCCGAAAAGCGCTGCGTATTGAATCGTACGGCGAAATGACGTGTCCCGGTGTCCGCCTGCGCAGCCGCGCGTCTACCGCCGACCTCTTCGTTTCCGGATCGTCTTCGCCTGGTGGTTGGCTCCCAAAGAAGCAATCTTGTCGACTTCTCCCCATCTGGGCAGTCCTCGTCTCGTTCGCTAGGTCGCCAGCTCCCCAGCGATGGTGGTGCACCGGTGCAACTCCAAGGTGCCGGCGGCGGCGGCCGGCGAGTTCGTCGAGATAGAGGAGAAGGTGCGCACACTGGTGGTTCAAGAACAAGAGGTAGTGGAAAAGAAGGAAGAGAAAGATCGTGGTGGCGGCGGCGGATGTTGGGTCGACGTGCAGCAGGAGCAGGAGCAGCGGTGCAACAGCGCGTCCCCGACGTTGTACGACGGCTTGACGGCGGTGCAGATGGCCAAGCCCACGTGGCAGGAGCCGTTCTGCCGTAGACCCAGATCGGCCCCACTTCACGGGCCTTGGTGCTTCTCAGACCAGGTTGGTGGTCGTTTTGGACTGCCTTGTATGCGCCCGATGCCTTGCCATTTCTTCCTGCCTAGCGTGGCCGACGCCTGCTACCTGTTTGAAAGAATGCGCGAGAGACGCTTTTGTTGTTTTTTCGAGCCATTTCTTGCTTACTCTTTTGGAAACGCTGCAACTCTTCTAACTTGTATGATCGATTCGTACAGGAGGAGACATGGGTACCAAATACGACTTGCAGCCCATTCGACGATGTTGGTAGCAGTGGGCGGCGCGTGCATCAACAGACTCAGGTAACACGACATTCAACCTTACCCAAGATTTTGCAGTGGATCAGCGTACCATAATAATAGCACGGTTATAAAAAAACAGATCTTCCTGTGGATTCTTCAAAAAGAACTGTGTTTGTTTCAATAATGAATTCAGCATTCCTCCCATACATCAACTGTGTGCATTTATTCATTCATCTCATTTACAAAGTATTGTGCTTTTGGCGACCAGTTGATCCAGGGGACTCGCAGCCCAAATCTTTCCTACCATTTTGGAAGGAATTTTCCCACCAGTGCTGCTCATTCTAACCTCACTGATGCCTGTGCTAACATCGCCGCTGAGATGTCGGGTTTGAGTCTGTCAAATAATCCCGTGTCATTGAAACAGAGAAATGATAGTACTCAGTTTCGTCAACGGTTCAGTTCAAGTTATGGATCTTTACTTAGTGTTCCTCAACAACGACGCCATCTTCTAAATGTTGGCAAGGAGGAGCTTAACAATGAATTGTATGAAACAAAAGGATCTCCATCTCAATCTGATGTAAACATTCCAAGGCTTCCTGTTAATGAACAGGAACATTATTATGCAGATAGATCATCCTTGAGCAATGTACATCCAAATTTACGTTTATTGCAGCATGTTTCATTTGGGCGTAGCACTATGAATCGCCTTTCAGATGATCACCGTGGTGGGCGTAACGTGAATAATGACTATTTGCAAGGAATCATGAATAATCAGACTGATGCAGGTGGTTTTCTGGTACCTTTTTCTTAGTCCTCATGAAGTTGCTTTACGATTGAAGCTATGAATTTGTTTCTGTCATCACTGTGAATGCTAATTTTAGTATGGGTACAGGAACACAGTGCTACACCAGAAGTGCAGGACTGACATTATCAGGAGGTTACCAGGACTCAGTGCATTGTCAATATTTACGAGGACTTCAAATGGCTGTGCAACCAACCCCAACCATTGATGATCATGCAACAAGGAACTGTGAGCAATCTTTTGGTGTGCATCCTACACACAGAAAGGCATTAATCGAGTCATCGTTTGCACCACAGAAATTGCAGTATAGGGAGGCTCTGCTTTCTGGAATGCCCAATGTAAATGACATGTGCAATTTAAATGCTACTCTTGGTCATCCTTTGCAGCAGTGTCTGACAAGCTGCGCTTCACAATTGATGTCTGAAAAGTTTTTGGCACTGAGTGAACAGCACACTCCATTTTCTTCTTCAAAGAGATACTCAAATCCTGCATCTTTAGGAGCCTGGACATCTGTAAGTGGAAAAGCAGATTCCAATTCATCTTTGTTGAAAGTGAATAGAAGTAATAACACAAATATTGAACATTCGGACATTGTGGGTAACATAGCTAAATTTAGGTACTGTATTTATTTATATATTCGTTTGTTATACTTTAATATATTTTTTTGGCACCAAGGAATATGAATATAAAAATTGTTTATTTGTATCTAGCTCCGATCAATATGGAAGCCGATTTATACAACAGAAACTGGAAACTGCCTCAACAGAAGAGAAAAAAAAGATCTTCTCAGAAATTCTGCCTCATGTTCTTGAGATGGTGGTAGATGTTTTTGGTAATTACGTTATACAAAAGGTATGTATTATTTCATACGGTTGCTCCATGCAATTTATTGTGCTGAACGTTAACTTTTACATGCTTTCTTGAACATGAAAGCTCTTCGAGCTAAGTACTGAGTCTCAGAGGGGAAAGCTGGCTTCTCAGCTTGCAGGGTATGTCTTACCACTTACCCTACAAACATTTGGGTGTAGAGTAATTCAGAAGGTATGGATATATTTTGTTTTTGTTTTAGTTGTAGGTTGATATGGACATTTGATTCTTCTGCATGATTCTTTCTATTTGTTGGGCTGCATAAATATCTATATATTTTTTTGAAGTATAAAGTATGTTTATACAATTTTAAAATAATTTAATTTCATGATACAGTTGTACATGAAATCCTGAATTAGGTTTTTTTGAGACAAATTGCATTTGGTATCCACAATAATACAATTAACATGACTTAATCATTAATTTCATCTGCCCCTAATTATGTTTTTGTTTATGATTTTACTTGTTTCTCCAAAATTTGGTTACTGTATTTAATTCGTAAATTGTAATTATTTTAGCTTCCATCTTTATTGCATGTGTTCTCTCTATCTATTTATTGACACACAGACGCACACCAGCTCATGAGGTGTATGGCTCCACTCATGTATGGGTGGGGTCCACAACAATATGGATCACAACTGTAGTGTGGTTGTGGCCATATGCATGTATGTGTATGTGTTTGTGTTGTAATTGGTGCTTATGTTGGGATAAAGCTTGTGAGAGCATAATTTTATGTTATTTTACTCGTACATTCTAAGGATCGTACATTTTTCTTATGGAAGAATCTACTGTATTTTTAGAAGTATCATAAATTTTCTCACATATCAAAGTCTTTAAATCTTGACTATTGATTTAAATACATGAACACTAAGATTTTTAGAATGTCATTTCTTTGTGAGAAGAATGATGGGTACCGTTGAAGTTCCTTTTTCTTATCATTAAGCTAAATTAATGATCTGTTATTATGATTCTAGATAATTCTTAATTGAAGTTCTTTTACTTTTGGATTATTATTGACCATACTTGTCTGGTTTCTCAACACCATTATATTATGCTAATAATATATGGGGCTGGTGCATCTCGGTGTTTTTTGTCAAGGCTTTGGATGTACTAGATGAGGAGCAACAAGCTAAAATGATCTCTGAGCTTGATGGTTCTGTCATGAAATGTGCCTGTGACCAGAATGGCAACCATGTAATACAAAAATGCATGGAGTGTGTTCCAAAAGCCCGAATCAAGTTTGTAATATCATCTATTCATGGACAAGTTGCTTCTCTGTCCACTCATCCATATGGTTGTCGGGTTATTCAGGTATCCATCTCCTTAATAATTTTCTTTAAGGAAAAAGGAAAATGCACCAGTATCCATCCTCCTGTTTCCGTTTTGGAATGAGAAATAATTGGTTAGCCACATATATGTGGCAAGTTACAGACTTCCATTGGTTTTTACCATTATTACCCCCATCATAAAGATACCATAATCGATTACTTTCCCGGCCTTGTTATTTCCCATCATAAATCTTGCATGGCTATTGCTTCTGATATTTTATATTATTTTTACATTTTCACAGAGGATACTAGAACGCTTTCGTGACGGAGAGGACAGAATCATGATTTTGAATGAAATACTGCAGTCTGCATGTGTGTTGGCACTAGATCAGTATGGGAATTATGTCATTCAGGTATCTTATGCCCTTGCATCATTTGTCATTGTTACATTAGTGGACATGCTTGCATGGATGTTTACACAACTCCATAGCTCAAGCTCATAGGTGTACTTTTCCTGTTCCCTTTTTGGTTGGTAATTCTTCTTCATATGCAAGGACTTGTTAACTATTTGTCATACTTCTTTTCTGATTTCTATTTTTTTTCTACTTAAATGATGTTGCAGCACCTTCCCCAATGAAGAGCTGATTTCTTTCTTTCTGAATGTTTAACATGTTTCAGCATGTCCTCAAACACAGTGAACAATCAGAAAGGTCAGCTATCATCAAAAAGCTTTTAGGAGAGATTGTTAATTTGAGTCAACATAAGTATGCATCCAATGTTGTTGAAAAATGCCTAGAGGTTGCAACCCCTGATGAGCACCAGCTTTTCATAGATGAATTTCTTGGTCCATCAGAAAATAATGAGTCCTTAAAGGTTGTATATCCTCAATTTTCACTTCTTTTTCATTTTTGCATTATATTCTTTAATGTCATGAGAAGTGAGGCTCCTGTAGCATCCTTCAATCCTAAGACACAACACTATGCTCCAAAAAAAAACTCCCTTTTTGGCAGTCATGAGATGAAAGGGAGAAGATGGCATGCACACTTGGTCTTTTTCTCACCTCTCCCAACCTAAATTCTAGTTTGCGCATACCTTTTCTGATCACATTATTTGCAGGTAATGATGAAAGATCAGTATGGGAACTATGTTGTGCAGAAGGTTCTAGAGACATGTGACAACCAAAATCGTCAGCTGATTCTTTCACTTATCAAACTTCACTTGAATGCATTGAAGAAGGCGACCACATACGTGAAGCATATCATTACTCGTGTCGAAAAGCTGATCACCACTGGAGGTAACAAACCCATGGCAAGGAGGACTTCTGTTTTCTTATCATCGCACTGCGGTCACGATCACCTTTTCAATTGAAGAAATGTTATTGTTATGTAAGATTCTTGATGGGCAGAATTTGTAACCCCACACTTTTTTTTTTGGTGGCATTGTAGAAAGGCATTTGAGTAAGTCCCTGAGGGCTTTCGATGAAGTTCGCGACAGCCGTGTGTAGATAAAAAAGCCTCCCTCCCCCCGGCCGGAGTATTGTTTGGCTGTTGAAGAATGGTTATTCCTTTGCAATCTACAGATTTTCCTTTTCTTTGTATCTAAATCATTGGTAGAATAAACATTTCAAACAAATCATGTGTAAGAATAAGCAGTAGTCTGTTCCCTTCTTTTTTATAGTTTTCATAAGTTTTGGCGGTCAAACTCATGGATCCTTGAGAAGGTTGTACAAATTTTGCCTTCTCTTTGTAAATTTCATCATGGTATAAATTGCTTGATAGCATCCATCCCTTCTTCTCAAAGTTGACCTTTTTCATCTGGCATTTACTACGCTACAGGTGTGTGGCTGCGCCTGAAAGCTATTTACCATTCTTTTTCGTGTCTTTTGTTTCACTACTTGTGACCGTACAAGATGAGGTATAGAGCACAAGTTGCTTCTAAACTTCAACTTATTATCATGTATATTGGTGTGCAGAGTTTCACTATGGGAAGAGTACCCCTCACCAAAGAAAAAATTCATCATATATCAGTTTTAGTTCAATCACCATTAATGTGAAATTATTCAAAGACTTCATTTCACTTAGTTTAAGGGTGCGTTTGGTAATAGGAAATTTCAATTTTTTACAAATTTTTATGTCACCAATACTACACAAATCTTTATATGCAAAATTTTACCTCATAATTTATTATATAGTTCTAACATCATTTATAAAATTATTCACAATTTCATCTCTCCATAATTAATAGAGTTGAAATTGAAACACTTCATTGCTAAATGCATTTTATATCTAGAAATACTTTTTTAGCTCAAATGGGTATACAAATTTAGGGTTTACAAATTTACTTTGATGTTGGATGAAATTTCAATTGAAATATTAAATGAAGAGATTCATCATGTATTAACACAAGTTTATATTGAAAAGATTCTTAAATTATGATTTAGCATGTCCTTTCAAACGAAAAAAATATTTCAAGCCATCTCTTGATGTGCATGGAGACGGCAAAACCATGACCAATGATAACCTATTTTGCTCTCACCAACTATGATCCAAAACCCAAGTACACTCAAACCTTATTTGTTTACGAAATTTTTATTATGTACTTTCATTTTTTATCAAACAATCTATTGTAATATTTATTAAATAATTTTAATATTTTACACTAAAAAATTATATCAAAACACTTACATCGTAAATTACATAATTTCTTAAAAAAAACATAAATCTCACCTTATTTAAATCTACCTCTTAAAGTGTATTATTTAAAAGGTAAAATTAATTAAAGTGATATTCACATTTTTCAAGAAATTACATAATTTACAATATAAATATTTTAATATAAAATGTTAACATTATTTGATAAATTTTACTGTAAATTACTGTAGTACATAATAAAAAACAAAAATGTAAAGTAAAAAATACTTAAACAAACATAATCTTAAACAAACATAATCATAAACAAACACCCTCACCACCGTCACACCTGCCAAAGCTAATATAACCCAGGAGGAAGAAACAAAATGCAAAGATCGCAGCAACATGTCAAAATAAATTTGTTAGGGTAAATTGCAAAGATCACAGCAACAAAAACATTAGACGTTCTCAGAATGATAGTGAAACCCTAGAGGGTACAAATGAGGACCACATCATAAGTATTATTTATTCTGAACCCGTGAAATCATTAACACTATTTTTACCCTCTCTTTCTGTTGGCATCAGCAAAAAATGCCCAAGACCTAATATGTCACCAAACCTGTGAAACTTCAGATATGAATCACATTTTATAGCCATAACAAAATGTGTAAAAGTACATTATATATTTCAAATGAATGAGATTCACATTCAGAATTTTTGTTGTTACACTTGAAGCCTCATGAATGCATCACAAATGGTAGTGCCATGAATCAATAGACTAAATCAAAAAATTTAAAAAGAAAATACCACACCTATGGGAAATGAGTACATTGGCATACAATGCAAAGGAGGAAAGAAGAAGAGATGATGGAGATTGGTGACGTGCCAACAATGGATGAAATCAAACAACATGAAGGTAAATGCTGCCGTCCATATTGCAACACAGCACCTTGGCAAAAACATATTGCAACAGCACCTTGCCAAAAACATATTGCAACAGGCAGCACTTGTCATGAGGACAGGTGTCTAATGCTGAAGTCTGGGGATTTCCTTAGGTTAGACTTTCATGATTTAACCTTGCTTTTGTGTATCTACTGGGAAAGTATCTGCAGTCACTGTCAAATATATTTTTCTGTAATTTAATTCTGTCCGAGAAGAAAGGTAAACTTTACCACCAACAACAATTAGTAATACAAGAAAAGAGAATACATTCTTCTGCCCCCAGGAAATTGTAGACTTCAGAGAAAAATAGAAAGGCGTATGCAGAGGACACAAGCCCACAACTCCACAATCTCATCTTGTGCCAAGTTGAAACATCTTGTGAAGATGCTGCTGCTCTTCTGTACTTTGATTACAAGCTCTGTGTGTAACACTGAGACGCACATTTTAAGTTTGAAAGTAACGGCACCATCTAGCTAGCGGAACATGCAGTGTCAGTCATGATATATTGGAAATTGCAAGCCATCCTTGAGGTGATCTAGTGCGAAGGGCCAAAGCCATTTCAGCACATTTGGACCTAACACCTGATATAAGGAATCAAATGGGTGTTTATCAATGGAAGAACACAAATAAGGAGCACTTAAAGACCAAAGAAGCATTAGATGGAATTTGAAACAAGTGTACTACCAATGCAATGTTTTTACTCAAACCAACATTGAAAGGATGCCGATACTTGTGCCCACTTTTCTTGGCCAGCCAAATAGCTCTAATTTCCCCACGATACTAACAAAAATGATCGTATTAGCTGATAGGAAACATTCGTTAATAAAACATTGGAACTGCCACTGCCTTATGTCTCACCTCAATTGTTGTGAGGTTGTGACACATGAGATGGATATGCCAACCAAGGAGGGTTCCTAAGATCAAGCTCAACAGAATGTAGACTGAACCACATAGAACCTGACAAACATTAATTATTTCTATTCAGAATGACAAAAATATAATACATAAGTGCTAGAAGTACACGGGTGTAATAAACACTGATGATGGTACAGTATGCACGAGGTAGAAATTTGTTTTTGCTTGTCACCTGACAATGTCATCACAAGCCACCATAAAAGGCTGATAGTGATGAACATAAAGCTTAAGCCACACATGTTATTTCTATCATAGACATAAGCATGGTTAAAAAGGAGCCTGAGGTTTACTTCAAACGCCATGGTGAATAAGAAAACATAAACTCATATTTGTATGAAAAATTTGAAAAAGAAGAAAATGAAGATAAGAAGGAAAAAAAGAGAAAGTCAAGAACTAAGCACCAAAAAAAAGATGAAGAGAGTACAGAAATAGAGGAGAAGAATAAAAGGAAGAAGGAAGAGACATTAGGGAACTAAAATAGAAAATAGAATATAAAACATGAGAGGAAAATAAAACACCAAAAGATAACCAAAAATACCATTAAGAGTATAAAATTTCAATAAGGTAATTAAAGTGATTAGGGTTTATCAAGGCAACCTAAGATGAACCTCTGATTGAATCCAACCACTTGCAAACTTGTCAAGGTGACACCCCTCAATTGGCTTGGCTAGCAGCCCAAGGTGACAAGGACGACCACTTTGATAACTATGGCATGATGAATTAGCAATCTTCTGTGATTCCTTCTTTTCACAATACATAAAATTCAAGTGGGTATTACAAAATTTTACCAAGCATTTAATGGCCCACACATATGCATCAAGAGCAAGTAATAGATTGTCTCTCACTTGTTGAAGGTATGCTCTCACTTGTTGAAGGTATGTGACATTCCCTTATTGCTAGCCACAAGCATATTAGGATCACCAACAACCACCATCACCAAAATCCATTCTTAACCTCGTAAATTGCATCTCAATCCTCAACCCCATGAAAGCATCCTTTCCACCATCATCTATGTTGAAAGTGGTCTTATATGTCAACAAAACATAGCTAAATAGTTGAAGAGATTTTCACTATATTATAAATTTAATCTTCATCAATAAGATATTCGATGTGGGACTATCATCCAACACTCTCTCGCAGGTGCACAACATGTGTTTTTGTTATTTTTGGTGAGAGGTAGGGCCCACAACCTGATGCTCTAATACCATGTTAAAAATTGTCTCATATATCAACAAAACTCAGTTGAATAGTTAAAGAAATTTTCATTATATTATAAGTTCAGTCTCCATCGATAAGATATCTGATGTAGGACTACTATCCAACAATCTATGATAAACATGAGAAGATAGAACGTGTGTGTGGAAATTTCAAAATTTTTCTTGTCAGCTAGTTGTTCTGCCATCTCTAACCGGCATGTATTACCATGACAATGGCTAGGATTCCACCACATTGGGTGGTACCTTTGATAGGGACTCCCACTCATCTCTTCATGTATTCTCATTGGGCGGTTGTCTATACAAAGTGTTTCCAACTAGTTTACATCAAAAAACGAACGCTCATTAGAATCAATATTGTAAAAACAGAAAAAAAATATTATACAAATTGAAACTGAAAACATTCCTAAAAAAAGGGTTCAAAGAGGTGTTTTTAAAAAAAATATAAAAAAAAATGAATAAATGTAAATATATTTACAAATATGCAAGCATCACAATCAACAAAATATTTGAAAGAAATATATTATAATTAAATTACATTGTAAATATTTCAAGAATATATTTTTATTATATGTAATTGTTACTCGAATACTTCAATTGAAAACATAGATAACTACATAAAAAGTACAATTAAAGTTGTAACCAACAAAATAAGTAGCAAAATAGTGAAATTATATCAATGAAAACAACTAAAAATGAAGTCTAAAAATTTTTTAAAAATAGTGTTTTCTAGAATTTTCTTTTGACTTTTTGGCATTCATTAGAGCAACAACTCACCCACGCATTTGTGTGGATTCAGAAATTTACCAGGTTACCCATAGTTCCTTGATTCATTTTTTTTACAATGAAACCATTATTCCCATCATAACTACTAGCATGTAATTTTCTAGGTAATCATTTGTAAAAAAATAAGGAAGATGGCATACTTACATGGAAGAACAAATAGGGAATTGCTACACGTCGATCAATATGAAAGGCAAATTTTAAAAATATCACCTGCCAAGTTGTAAAATTAAAGGTTTTAGCTTGGTGATTTAACATAGCAGATGTGATACATTATACATGGACGCTCTTCTAAGATTTGGTACAACAACTACCGTGGAGTATAATGAGGCAACAGTTGAATATGAAACGAAGAGAATGAAAGGCTTGTAGTTCCTATACCCCACACAATTATTTATCCACAAGCAATGATGATCCTGAAATCAACGATATGATTTAGTCAAAAAGTACCATATCATTTGAATTGGATTGACAAATGAAAAACACTGATTTATGTCCATTGAAATTAGAAAACTGGAATACAAAACCTACCATCTTTAAAATACATCTTTTGCACACACGACAATGATGTGCCCTTGGAGGTTTATAGGTGCAACACCTATCACAGTGCTTTGGCTTCATACCCTGTTGATAAAAGTACAAATGAGGGATAAATTGAATATCTTGAATAAGTAGCATATCCAGAACAGCACACACATAAAAATTGTAGCTTACATTTATAAAAATTGAAAATAAATTATGGGTTATTGAAAGAAGGAAAGAATTCATAATGCAGAACTGTCATCAACTATGGCATTTATCATCTCAACGTGTGTTTCAAAAATAAGATTATATACAGACAGAATATGATCAAAAGAACAGTATGCATGTATGCAGCAAAAGTTGAAGGTAGTTACCACCAGCGAAGGAGAAAAAGTATGCAAGAGAGAGAGATCAGCTCAGCAAACTTCAACATCATATGACCTCTCGCTGTGTGGGAACTAGATAGGACAAAGTCACACAAGTAATCTACTTAGCACACGCTGGAAAACATCCAAATTTAGGCGGCAACTATGTCGATTGGTAGAAGAAAGTTCCCATTCTTACTCATCTACCATGATCCTAGGTCTTGGTTTTCTTTTTTTCTCTTTCTTTTTTTGGTTTTCATTCTGCAAAGAAACCACCACTCAAAATTCTCAAGTTTCCCTATTTTTTACGAGAAGTGCTGGCAAGAACCCAGTACATAATCAGGGCGACCAAATTCGAATTCCCAAACATAATTCATGCTCGTAAGGTGAACCACGATAACCCGAAGTAAGCCAACAGGAATCCAAATCGCAGTTCGAAAGCAGCAAAGCACAACGAAGAACTCACGTCTCGAGGAGGCGGGCCCTCCATCTCGGGGGAGTACGAAGGGGGCACGTGACCGGGGTCGACAAGAACCACGGCGAAGAAGGAGACGAGGCACATGCCGGCGAGGAACGTGAAGGGGACACCATGAAGCAACGCGACGGGGCCAAGGAGGTCATCCCGGAGCTGCCGGCCGAGGAAAACGAAGGCGGTGGAGTAGTAGACGAATCCAATGAGAGTGACCACGGCCAGGACGGGGAACGACAGGATTCTTCTCCTCCCCCTGGATTCCGGCGCTGCCGCCATCTCACTCGCACGACCGTCCGGCCCCGAAGCGCTCCGGACTCCGGTCCCTCCTCCTCCTCCCTGTAGAGCCGGTCGGACGGTGTAGTCTGTCACGTCGGTGACCTGAGCAGTCGAAATCTGACCTAATTCGATAATTTCATTATACATTTCAATTGATTCGTCACAGTTTAAATCATATAATAAGGATTTTTATCGTGTAATTTTTTTAAAAATAAAAATAATATTTTATTTAATTTTATCTTTTAAATAAATACACATTTAGAAAAAGAATTTTTATCTCAATTTTTTTTATAAATGGATAACGAAAAGAAGAGGATTGGCTTTTGAATTTTAAATCTTAAATTTTAAATTAGAAAAAATTAATATACAAATGCAACTAACTTTCAGATGATGTGTAAAGATTAAAGTTTTTAAATTATAAATTTAAATAAAATTAAAATTAAAAATAATTTCGTAAACAAAGTTAGAATTATATAGTAATTAGGGTGATAAAAATTTATAGATGTATTTAAGAATAGTTTTTTTAGTTTTGGAAGTTAAATAAAATTGAAGTTAAGCTATTATAATTGAAATAAATATCTATAATTCATTTTACTGTAATCTTGATAGAGCGAAAGACAAAATTAAATATCATTTACTTTTCTTTACTTTTAACTTTTAAAAATATATTTACATTCCTTAATTTATTTTTTATATTATCAAAATTATTCTTCATTCTCTTTTATTTTTAAATTATTTACTTAAAAATCTTTTTTTTCTCGCACCCGTGAACTGTGATCTTCATTTTTCATGTGAGCACCTGTGGAATTAAATTTTGTAGTGGGTCAGAAATGCTCCGTTTTCAAATATGCTCTGTTAAATGCTCTGTTTTCAGATATGCTCTGTTTTCAGAAGCCTTCTCTGCAACTTTCCCCTGTTTTGATCTGAACGAGACCTGACCATGTCGATTTCATTGTGATGAAAAAAGAAGCGTCTTCTCTTAAATAAAGTCAAAGAAATTTACGGACAACTCGACCTTCGCATCTTCTTGGGCTCTCGATCGTCGGGAGGTTGGAGGAGGAGGTCGTCAAGGAGCTTCTCGTCGAGGCACTCCAGCACAATCAAGTCGGAGCTCTGCCGGCCCTGCGTTTGCAGAGACGACGACGACGACGACGACGACGGAGACAACGACGGCGGCGGTGGTTCGGACGGGGGTTTGGGTTGTTGCCCCTCGCTCGAGAAATTGAGGACGGCGCGGGAACCCCGCATGGCGTAGGCGGCGCGGTCGTACGCCCTAGCGGCCTCCTCGGCGGTGTCGAACGTGCCGAGCCACACGCGGGCACCGTGGCGGGTGGAGTCCCGGATCTCCGCCGCGTACTTCCCCCACGGTCGTCTCCTGACTCCTCGGTACCGCACTTCGCCGTCGTCTCTTCCATCCCCACCGCCGCTGCCGCCACCGTCCTTCTTCTTACCCTTTGCTCCTGCTGCCGCCGTCGCAGAAGCCTCCATGACCGCGCCGTGCAGCTTTAATTGCTTGCCCATTACCAGATGACGTCCAATTTATACTTCGACGCCATGGCTGCTTAGCTCACAGGCCATGACATCAACCTCGCAGCGAAGCCGCTTAGGCCAGCGAGGTGACGTAGTACAGCTCCACCATCGAATGTCAACACCACGCTCGCCGCTCCTTCGTCCGGCGGCCAGAACCCAGACATCAACTCAACTCCCACCTCCACTTCTTGCCTACGTCGGCGACGCCTGCGTTACGTTGCCGCCGCCCGTCAGCTGTCAGCGTCGTTCTCCGATATCAAAGTCATAGTTATGGAAACGTCAACGTTGAACTTCAATTTAAAATCAATTCACAACAATTGAGAATAATTTTTTATTATTTTTCACACAACTTATAAAAATTTAAGAAAATTTATATTTAATTTAAAAAAATTAAAAATATTTTAAATTTTTAACATTTACAAAAATTCTAAATTTTCGTTTTCACTTATTTTCAAAAGATGCAAGCCCTCTCTTTATTACTACTAGGAAATTAATTTAATAATAATAATAAGAGTTTTGTGTAAAAACTAGGAAATATAAATTTAAACCTTATTTAATGTCCATTCTAATTTCTAAAATCACTCTTAATATCATTATTACTACTTAAATTTTAACATATAAATTTTTATCATTTTAATTATTATATAATTTTAATTTTATTTACAAAACTCACTTTAATTTTAACTTTATATAACACATGCATTTTAGTATTATACATAAATAAATAGTTTATAATGTTCGATTACTTGTACAGGAACTTTAATTTTTAAACTCAAATTTATAATGCTACTTTTAAGTTGTATTAGAAAATTAATATTTGAAATATTAAAATATTTATAATATTTGATTTTGTTCAAATTTTGGTGAAAATAATTGAAATTATCTATAGCAGAAATATGAGTACTTCAAATATCAAAAAAGAAAGAAAAAATTATTTCAGTTGGAGTTTAAAAGTTGAAGAAAAAAATTTGAATATTCTCTACGAAGAATTAAAGGAACCTAATGTCAAAACAGTAGATAGAAAAATAAAAGTAGATACATGGAATAAAGTTATTTTTGAAATACAATCAACAAATAAATTCCAAAGTTACAAGGACAAATGTTAACAGTCACAGAATTACAAATGATTGCGGATAATATGTGACAAAAAATTATGACGTCTATATGAGAAGTAAGGAATGTATAATTCTTTTATTTTATATAATATAAAAATATATGTACTTTATTTATGAACTTCTATAATATAACAAACTTCTATTCCATTACTGTTACAATTCTGATACATTTCTTAAAACACAAATCAATTTTGTCAAAAGCACAGATACATTCTTTTTCTACATATTTTAATATATTCTTTTCGACAAATTTTATAGGCACAAACACCTTCTTAAATATAAATTTTCTAGATTTTCCATGACATATATCAACCGTCTTATAATTTTTTATATTTTCTAATTTTTTATTTTTATTTTTTAAATTTTTGACGTACAAATAGACCTTAAATTATTTAATATTTTACCGTAATTTAAGGTCACGAGGGCATCTTATCCATCTTAAATAAAAGAAAAACAGCGACGAGTTTCGTATCGCAACTTCTCACCTAACATTTTGTGAATTTTAAAAAAAAAATTACAGTTGTAAGGAAGAAGTTTTTTTAAAAAAAAAAGTGGGTGACAGTGAAAGGTATTTATTTTTTAAGATCCGTAACGTACATTTTTTACATTTCTGTCTAACATTAACCGGAGTTATTACTTAAAAAATCATTTATATGGATATTTTGCAATGACGTCCATACAACAACACCATTTTCCAATGAAACCCAACAAAAGTATGAATTAATTAGTCATAGCAAATTAGCTCTTAAGTATGTTTGAACATTTGGAAAATAATTTTCGAGAAAATTTGAAAAATCTAGAAAATAATTTTTAAGGTAAATTTGAAAAATAATTTCTTTAAAAAAAATTTCTTAATGTGCATGTTACAGAAAATATTTTCTGAAAAAAGAGTTAATGTCCGACAAAAAGTGTGTATAAGAATAAATTTTAAAATTTAATTTCATCGAACTTTTGACTTACTTTTACATTATGTGTGCTACACGCAACTATAATAAAAAAAATGTCGAATATGAACACCATTATATTATACATCACGCTTAATTAAGCGATCAAAAAAAAATTAAGTGTGCCGTAGCAGCCACTGCTGATGACGTAGATTGAAAGTAAACGCTGTTGATTAGAGTACGTAATTAACATCTAAATAGAAGAAAAAAAGTTAACGTCTGTTGAAAAAATAATCTTATATTAAAAATAATAAATAAAATCAATTTTTTGATATTATTTAAAAATTCTTTTTCACTGTCTGATTAATTTTAATAAAATAAAAATCTTCACGATATTAAAGATAATTTACACATACTTTAATTATATATAGAATATTCTAATAAGAAATTCGCAGCATAAGGAATGTATCATAATAATCTTAAAAGTTGAAAGATACAGCGAAAGAAATGTTAAATATGCACGTGACCAAAAATTCGTTTATCAGGTAAAAATTGGACCGCTATCTTTTAATTTAAATAAAAATTTGACCATGTATTTATATTCACGTAATGAAAATATATATAGGGAAAAAAATTCATTCGACACTTATTACGGAAAAATATGAAAAAAATAATGATCTAATTCATTATTTTTTATCAAAAATTTATCATTTTTCACCTTTAAAAGTCTGTCACTTATGTTACCGTCACCTTTTATCATAGGCGACAGATTTCAAAAATTCATTACATTTAAAAGATGACGAATACATGATATGAAAAAAAAAGGATGACGTTTATACATAAATTTCACTGTCATTTAAATATTCCAATTTTATTTTAAAAAAAGTTATTTGTTTCAAAGCTCATTGTATTTGAAACTTTTGTGAACAAGCAATGACATACAGTATATTGAAATTTTTTTTGTTGCAGCTAATAATGTTTTTATTTGAACTATATTCGTCAGGAATATACAGACCACAGAAGTCTTTTTCTTTTTCTTATCCTTTTTTAACTATTGGGGTGGGGAAAAAAATTTCATTTTTACAATATAAGTAACATAATTTTCTCGCGAGAAAAAATTTCTCATAGGAAATATACAACACAAATACACTTATAATGAAAAATGATCTCCCATAATTTCTATTTCTTATATTTTTCTATCGTTTTCGACGGTACAAACTTAATCTCCCCTCAGGTAATGTATAAGTATTTAGAATTAATAGGAAATAATGAGAAATGATAAAAATAATAATTAAAATTTTCATCATTTTCTATTAATTCTAAATACACATAAATTACCTAAGTCTCTTTCATAATATATATTACCATTTCTCTTGGTGAATCAAATGGTTAATTTTAATATCACAAAATGGTACACCCAAAATTAAATTCATTGCATCTTGTACATCCAAATTTAATTCTCAGTTATCTTCTTACGAGATTTTGGTTTATCAAAGATTCCATCCCTTAAAATATATCAAAGATTTATCAAAAAGAGCTTAAATTCATTGCATTGTTTCAGGTATTGACTCGTAGCAAGAATTACCGTAAATGTTTGTAGAAAAAATGACATCCAAAACAAAACTATTTAAAAGCTTCTTTTGAAAACTACTCTTCAAATTTTAACTTTAATTCCACACAAACTGTTACATGTCATTATTATTATATAAATTCTAACGTATAAATTTTCACTATATTAGTTACTGTACAATTTTAACTCTATTTATTTTACAATTCTCAACTTCAACTTCTTTCAACTCTCAAAATTAACTGAAGCTCTTCCTAAACGTATCGAAAGAGGAGCAAGAATAGGAAACGGGTGTCCTAAATCTCATGCTTGTGATTGAAGGGCTTTATGTTCTTCTCCTTGATTGATGCTTGTGTAATAGTTGATTAAGATATGTTCTTGATTATTGTCAAATTCGGTGATGACACATTTAGAACGTAAGCTGTCATTGCTCTGTTCTTGCCGTCCTTCCTCAAGCTCTCTTTCATCAAAAGCCTTGTCCAAAGAATCCAACTATATATGTAAAGGATGCACACATCTCAATTAGGAATCATTTAAAATTGAGAGTACGAGTTCTGTAGGCGTCTACTCATATTTGATCTCACGATCGACGGTTGAAATTTAAAAATTTAAAAGTTACTCTCTCTTATGCAGGTGAAATTTAAAAACACTCTCTCTCATGCAGCAGGTGAAATTTAAAAATTTAAAAGTTACTCTCTCTCGTGTAGGTGAAATTTAAAAATTAAAAGAATTATTTAAAAAAAAATCCACCCTAATATTTAAGTTAAAAAAAAATCCACCCTGAATTATTTTTATTAAACACTACATAATTAAAATCAAATTATTTAAAAAAAATCCACAAACTTCTTTCAAATTTAATCACCGTATTCGTAATTAA
>JAMKPZ010003549.1:0-21437 GCA_024699675.1 Amphibolis antarctica
ACATCATTTTGTATGTAGTTTTAGCTATTTTATCCTATAACAGAGCCAAAAATGTGTTCTTCTCATCTCATAGTTTTTTACAACTCTGTTTTGTGCTTCTTCTTTGAAGTCATTGTAAATCATTGAAGTATTTGTCAAATTGTTAAATATTACTGGTAACTCACTATTCAACCTATTTTTAGTGAAGTCTATTGATCCTAATAATCTATAGCATGTACCACCTTATTCGACCAATTTGGCATGCCATCTATTCTGGAAATCTGTTCTACACTCCTTTTTACAATTTCTTCACATTCTTGTTGCAGTTTTTTACAGTTCACTTTTAATTATTGGCTTGAGGTTTATTTTTTTTCTTTAAACATTAGAATACTTGAATCCATGACTTGTAGTT
Organism: Amphibolis antarctica; assembly: GCA_024699675.1. Classification (NCBI taxonomy): domain Eukaryota; kingdom Viridiplantae; phylum Streptophyta; class Magnoliopsida; order Alismatales; family Cymodoceaceae; genus Amphibolis; species Amphibolis antarctica. The sequence continues at coordinate 392 of JAMKPZ010003549.1, forward strand.
CTGTAGGTATACATTTATTCTAGTGGTAGTAGAGAAGCCCAAAGGCTTCTTTTCGGCAATACAACATATGGGGCTTGAGAAAATATCTGTGGATTTTTCGACACAGCAGTGGGGTATGTTTTTCTTCCTCTTTGAAGATCCTTCTCTGCAATGTATTTCAGGTGTAATATACCTTTTTCATGTACAGAAACAAAAGGGAAGCACGTAGTTACCTTGAGATCACACAGTCACTTGGAGTGGATAACCCATCACAAATTTTATTTGTAACAGATGTTTATCAAGAAGTTGTGGCTGCCAAGGCAGCAGGTAATTTTGTTAGCATTGTTAGCCAAAACAATGTGGGATACAAATAAGAAATACAATGTGGGTCATGATGGAGTAATTCTTCAAGTGCTGTTTGTGATAAGATTGACCAAGAAGTACCACATCAGGAAAGAAGCAATTAGAAGTTATGAAAAGGCACATCAGAATTTAGTGGATTCACTGTTTAACATCATTCTGCACCTCCATAACCCCATTATCTTCTACCAAGCAAAACAGTTGGGCAGCATCAGTAAAGTAAATCCTGATTCTGGTGCCATTGTTCTCATGTGTGTTGAGGTTCTTACAAAAGTGATGGGGAAGAATGATACATTTCAAATGAATTCATGCTTCATAAGCCAATCTTTGCAATTGCCGATGATGTTATTCCAAGACTTTTATCAGCCTTTTTTTCTCTGGTTAAAAGGCACGAGACTACTGTGTGTGCAACTACCATGGACAAGAAATTCTCTATAGATCTTTATGCAGCAAGCTGCAAATTACTATGCACTACTTTGGGGCACTACAAAAGGTTTGTGCTGTACTTTGTTTTTCTTTATAAATAGTAAGCTACATACAACTCCCTCGTCTTTAGCTCTATGCAAAAATATTATAATTCTATGCAAATATTTTAATCAAATTTAGATTTTTTATATAAATATTTGATATATATTTGCTTGAATACGAATCTAGATATAGATGTTTTCTTGAATGCTTCGAATCTGAATATGAATGCAAATATTGTTTATATCTTGGAATATGAATATGGATTTTCGGATTTTTTATTCCATATGAATTTTATACATAGTATATTTTTTGAGATTTGAACCCTTAACCTCTTTCGACCTTAGGAAAACTTTTAACCATTATACCAGCAACATATTTTAGTCAAAAGAGATACATAAAAATTTATATTTATATTATTATACTTACCAATATTGTAATCATGTCACATAAATATTTTTAATTAAATTTAATGTTTATTTAAATAACATAATAATTGCTAAAATATTTTTTATAATATCAAACACCTAGTTTTAAGTTCTAAATTATAATTACGTAAGGATATTTTCTGGTTCAAAGGATTTAGATTTTAGTGTCACTATCTGGTATTTTATGGTATAATTTACAATATATTTCAAAAGGCTTACTTCTTCTTGTCAATATCTGGTATGTTAGCCCTCTCTACCTCCTCGATAATCACCTACAAGAAAGGAAAAATACTTGTTATAGGAAAACCACTTGTATTGTTATTACTAAGTTATATTGTAGAATGCAAGAATTAAGATGTCCAATACTTCAAAAATGGTTTACTTCATCAAAGGTTCAACACCTTGAACGTTATTTCCTTTCGATTGATTGAACATATTCCAACCCAAGTGCATTGCAATTAAACAAAGAATTGCTTCAAACTATATAATTTCCATAAATCTTGTACAGAAGATCACAACAAAAGTAATTTAATGATGTCAAACGAATTCGACCTCATTTGAATACTAGAATAGAGAAAATGGAAATATGGAACGATATTTGTACCTCATGGAAATAGAGAAAATGGAAATTTGAAAAATATAAACCACAACCTTGTAAGTTAACTATTAAATAATCTCGTAATAATAGAAATGATAAATATGCAAACCATCATCAAATAAGCTACTAACAAATAAATTATTTTAGTAATATCATTTTGTCATTAACATCAAATAAATTACACCACATCATCTTCATCATCTTGTTCCATGTACAAATCTCCTAGACTATAAGAGATAACTACATGCCACCCTTTTCCAGTAGGATCAGTAACATAAAATACTTGTTAAACTTGAGACGCTAATACAAAAGGATCATCATTACGACAATGATCAAAGTTGACTAAAGTAATATTAAATTCATCTATCTTAATGGCACGATCACCAACACCATAATCAACCCAATCACATTTGAATAATACTACACTTCTATCAATGGCATAACTTAATGATATAATATCATTAACAATACCATAATACATCACATCTCTTTCTACTGGATTTTTGTCTTTACCACTAGCAAAGCATGATGTTCTTGCTTTTATACAAACACCACTATTTTGAGTGTTTCGTTTACGTTCAACATCCTTTGTGTGAAATCGAAATCCATTAATTACACAACCTTTGTAACTTCTTACATGTGAATTTGGACCACATGCTAACCTTCTAAGCTCATTAGACACATTCTCCATTTTTTCTTCCCGCATGATTCGCACTTACATGACAGAAACAACATTAACTTGCGATATACCACAAATTTATATTGAGACATGGTACATCAACAAGCTTCATACTCTGTTACATACATGTTGTGCCAACCATTCTGAAAATTCTGAAGAATGTATTTGTTCCACTTCTCACACACGAGCATGACAATGTTGTGATCTTACAAGTTGGAACATTCTTCGGAATGTATAACTCATAACAAAAACCATAACTCATTTTCATGATCAGCACTGGATTGAATTATTTCTCAAATAATAGCATTCAATATGATGTATAAAGCATTCAATACGTATTGTTTCTTCATTATTTGATTTGTGTGACTTTTTATCGATTGTGGTCATGTTTTATATTTTTCACATCAAAGTGGGGAAACAAAAGCTTTAACTTTTAATAAGAACTTGTAGTGGTTGGCTTATGATTTGTTTGACCCAACATTTTTTATTTTCGAACATTGAATCATGGCACTAAAAACCAAAAAAACATTTACGAAAAAAATAGAAATGAAATTTATGATTGGAAGGGTTGATTAAAAAATATAATTATGATTTTCAATAAATACAAATGAAATTTAATATTGGTAGTTTTTCATTTGTATTTAATTTATGTACTTTTGATACATGCATTTTATTAATATTAACATTAATATTAATATTTTATTAAATCCTAAACCATTTGTTTGAATTTATCCTATGTTGAACATAAGCATAAGTTGACTTGCATGTGTATATTTTCTTTGTTCCCGCCGGCAAGGAGACCACGTCCCTGCTTCTAAGTTGGGTATTTTCTTTCCCAGTCCAATTGTTTTATAAAAATGTGTTTTACTTCAGTCTCGTGAAAAGCAGAAAAGTCAAGGTCTTGTTTTTCTAGTTTTTCCCTTTTTATGCAAAATCTTCAATCCGTGGTCTTAATTAAAAACACTAAAAATAATAATATGATTGTTGATTGTTGGTTGCTGATTGGAACAAGAAAAAAGAAAGGAATGCTATTATTTTTTGACTTTTCATTATTGTAGGTTACTTTTTATTTTTCTAAATTTATTTTATTTTATTTTTTGTTAAATTCTAGAGACATAAATAGACCTTTATAAAGGTTAAGGTGAGTAAAACCAGAGAAACCTAAGAAAGGGATGATAAACCTAAAGTTCATTTAGCACAAAACAGTATATTTAGTCAGAAAGAGAATCAACTCGATGTATTTAATATTCATGAAATAAATGTGTAATATTTAAGTATTAATATGATTAAAATGACTGCACAGTAATTTTCTAAAAATTCTGCCAACTGTAACTTACCCACGAACTTATTTCGTGGGTAGAGGTGTTTAACCTTGAGGTACCTCGTGGGTAAACTTGTAATCTACTAATTTGTATTGAATCTCACCATCCGATCATTCGATTATCTGATTAAACTTATAAAAACCATTAATGCCCCTTTGTGCATTAGCCCTTATTCCATGACCTATTTATAGTATTCACCTTCTCCCACAACATATGCGATGGCCTCGACTTCCGGTGCTCCTCCCCCTACTTCAGCATCAGTTTTTGATTGGATTAAGATGCTGAACTTTGAGAAGTTTAGATTGAATGCTCAGATGTGGCATGGTGAGGGCAAGAGAAAGCTGAAAGCTGTGGTTAGGGAGCAAGAATTGTGAACAGTAAAAGAAGACACTGTCGAGTGTCTTAAGCAAAGTAAGGAACTTCTATCATAGTTCCAAATTTTCTTAAAGATAAAATAGCTTCCCACATTGATAGAGAAGTAGGGCAGGAGCAGTTAGCTCACCCTAGAAATCAGTTGGTCCAAGAATTGTTTAAGAGAAGGTGTGTCTTTTGGTTTCATAGAGAAATATTCTATTTGGCCACCTATAGGTCTATTAAGATCAAAACAAAGACATATGTTGCCTGTGGCAAACAACAACACCAAGAAGGTCAATTTCTACTGATGAATGGATGAGGTTGATGCAATTTGATCAATTTGAGTTGGTGGCTTCGGATTGGCATAAAAGTAGCCACCTTCATGCCAAAACAAAAGAGAAAATTTTGAAAGATTTGAAGTATCAATTAAAGCATTTTGGCACAAAAGTGGAAAGGGAATTCACTCGCCTTCCCTCAGAAGTATCACAAGCTATTGACGATTACACTTAGCAAACATGGTGAGATGAATGTGCCCTTAGGCCTAAAAATGTTTTGGCTCAAGAGATTGTGTTTGTAAAAGCTGAATTGTGGTTCATGAAGGCTATGTATGGAATTATTAAAAATTTAAATCATTTCACAGTGGCCCAAGATATGGTGTTTGCTTGTCTCCCTGAAGATAGAGATGAGAGGGAGCAATATGACTTCTTCATGCAAACTTATCTCTCTTTGGGAGAGAGTTTTGAAGTTGCTGAAATTGCCTCTCAGTGTGCTCTCTATGAGTGGAGAAAGTGCATGGCCGAGAAGGCCTCATTTGCTGCTGAGATGGCTAAAGTTGAAGCCCTTCAGCAAGCAGTAGAGATGAATGTTAAAGAAGAGCCACTGGAGTTTGATTTTATGCAATTTAGTGAAAATTTGGCTAGCCCTTCAGCACCACAGGAGGGTGAAAGAATAATTGATGAGCATCAACCTTAGGAGGATTGAGAAGAAGAAGAAGAAGAAGAAGAAGAAACAGAAGAAGAAGAAAAACTATAACAACAACAACCACAACAACAACAACAACAACAGGAGGAAGATGTTTTAAAAGTCGGATAGGAGGAAGAAAAGTTAGATGATAGTGATGATGATCTCACCCTAGGTGAATATCTTCATCAACACAAGAAGGCACTTCCTCCTTCCCCAAATAAATCAATCCCTAAGGGGACTCCTCCTGTTGAAGAGACTGAGATTCAGATAGAATTTCAGGTAAACTTAGGTTTTTAGTTTGACTTTAATCTCCTATTTTAAGTAATTGAAATGTTCATATCTCATTTGTGTTTAATTTTTAACTTCAGGAGGAAAGATATACTATTGGAGAAATTGTTCAATTTATGGACCTCTAGGATATTGATGGGGTGGACCAGACCATTCGTGAAGCAATATATTTTTCTTCAAACGAGGGTCAAGTACAAATTAAATTAACTTCCCTTTTAGTTTTTTTATGTTTTTATTTTTTTATAAGTCCCCGTTTTTTATAGTTTTAACTTAAATTCTTCTTTTTTTATGTGTGTTTGTATATTAAAGCATGCCCCAATAGAGGAGATTATCTCCTCTGAGGAAGAAGAACAGGAAGGAGGGACTACTGACAGTCCTCTTAGTCCTTGCTCAATTGAAGGAAATCTAAGGCAAATAGAATTTATTGTCGAGTAGCCTACTAAAGCCAGTGGAGTGGATAATAGAGCCATAGTGGTTTAGTCTCCACCTAATGAACCAAGTGCAGTAGCTGTAGAACCTTCAGCACCATCCACTACAACATTTACAAAGCCAGCCCAGCAAACATAAACAAATTCAATGATTTTCAGAAATGTTGAGGCTCAGGATAGATTTCAGCATATAAAAGATTTTGATATCTTGTTTAGCAGGCTAGTGGACTTTGATTTCATGGATTTCAAGGAGTTGTTGGAGTTTCAAGGATTGCTGAAGGTCATACCAAGGTCAGGTAATAATCTCAAAGTAGAAAATTTAGTACTGGCCTTTTATTCTAATTTGCATGAAGAGGATGAAGTGTATGTGAGTAATGTAACAGAGATAAGCATATATTTGACACCTTAATTTGTATATGAGAGCCTAGGATTAAGGAATGAGGGTGTAGAGATCATAGAATCCTCTACAATGGCTGAATGGTCAAAATAGGACATGAATGATTGTATGGCCGTAAACCCTCAGATAAATTTGTTTAATAAGCTGAAATACATGACTGGAAAGGCTCATATGGTTGCACTGATATTAATTAGAACAATTTACCAAAGATTTGGACATGATGTAGAACTGTCCATCTTTGTGAAGATAGCAACCTATGCAGTATTAAATAATATTCAGGTGAATTGGTATAAGGTTTTTATCTCTAAGATCACCAACATCAAGAAGAAGTTATTTTATGGTGATCTCATATGTCAGTTGGTGTCAAGCTCTTCCGATCTTTCTACCTGGGCAGTCAAGAAGTCAAAATCCAGAGTGCTTACTGCCAAATATTTGAAACAGTTTTCAATGGAAGACAACTTAGCACCACAAATCCATAGTGAGCCATCCACTTCACAGCAAAGAGGGTTAGCCTCTATGTCAGAGAAGATGGACACTATTCTTGAACAAATTGCAACTCTAAAGGAAGAAGTGGTAGCCCTAAAATCAAGACTTCTAGAGCATTGAATGTAATCTTCCTCTTTTTATTGTAATTGAAACATTTGGAGAGACAACTCTCCCATGATGTAACACTTTAATATTTAATGAAATGTGTTTCAAATTTTTAATTCTGTGTGTATTTTAATTTTGTGTGTTTACACTTGAATATGTTCTATGATTTGTAAAACTTTTCATATTTTTCATTCAATAGTTCAATGGAGAAATATCCATAAAACTCATTCAAATTAAACCATTATAATGAAATTAATTTTTATGAACACACTTTGTTACAATTATGCATGTTCTATGGGTTGCATTCTTCTCAAATCTTCCATTTAGTAATCAATCCACCAAATTGTATTTATCTTTAAAAATCCTCCCTAAATCATTTGAATTATGAAATAACCTTTTAATCATACTCAGATGATTAACATTGTTTAGTTTCGGTAAATCCTATGCTTAAAAATTACATTTCTCAGCAAATGGAACCTTATTTGTCTCACAGGGCAATAACCCTAATGATGGTCCGTGAGTAAACTAGAAAACCATTGGACTTATGTAAGGTTTATCCCCATAGTGCTTTACTTTTTCTCCTTTTTTTATATTTCGATACAGCTCGGGAGTAAACAAGATAACCCTTGAACTAACTTCGCGGGTAAACAAGATAACCCTCGAACTAACTTTGTGGGTAAACTTGGTAACTCTCGAAGTGACTCAAAATAAAACACAGTAGCTAATAGTTCGAATAATTATTTTATACTGACACCTTACAACTTAAGTAAATATATTGTGTAAGTTTAAATGCTTTTCTTTTCTCTTCTGTTATGTGTATATACATATCATTATTTTATTTATGTTTCTATTTCTATTTGTTTTTGTATTTATATCATATATTATATATTATATATTAATTTTATTTTTTTTAAAATATCATACCCTTTTAATCTCCTTCTAAGTTAACAACCTCCACCTCTTTCCTCTCTGAATATTTTAGAAAATGTTTTAATCTTTGACCATTAACTTTAAAAATTTCATAACTTTGAGGATCCTCCAAATCAACTGCTCTATATGGATAAACATGTTTAATAACAAATGGACTAGTCCATCTAGACTTCAATTTTCCTGGGAAAGAGTGTAGTCTAAAATTATATAATAAAACCTCTTATCCTTTTTCAAATATTCTCTGTAAAATTCTTTTATCATGTCATGCTTTCATGCTTTCTTTAGCTATTTTTGAACTTTCATAGGCCATATTTCTTAATTCCTCTAACTCCACTAATTGTACTTGTCTATTACTACCTACTGTTTATATACTTAAATTCAATTGCTTAACTGCCCATAATGCTTTATGTTCTAATTCCATAGGTAAATGACAAGTCTTTCCATATACTAATTTATATAGAGTTGTCCCTAATATTGTTTTATAAGCTGTTCTATATACCCAAAGAGAATCATCTAGCTTATCTGACTAATTTCTTCTAGTGGTGTTTACTACTTTTTCTAAAATTCCTTTAATTTTCTTGTTAGCACTTTCAACTTGTCCACTAGTTTGCGGATGGTAAGGGGTAGTTAACTTATGCAACACTCCATATCTTTTCAATAATTTCTCAAAGTTTTTGTTACAAAAATGAGTTCCCCTATCACTAATAATTGCTCTTGGAATACCAAATCGAGACATTATATTAGATCTTGAAAATCACATTACTATTATAGAGTCATTAATTTTAGTAGGGATTGCCTCTATCCATTTGGTTACATATTCTACTGCCAAGAGGATATAAACAAAACCATTTGAATTTGTAAAAGGTCCCATGAAATCTATTCCCCATACATCAAAAACTTCTACATCTTGGATAAGATTTAATGGCATCATATTTTTGGCATTGAACACATTTTTTACAATATTCATATGCATTTTTAAACAATGTTGGCCAATATAAGCCACTATGAAGCACTTTCAAAGCAATCTTTTTAGCTCCAAAATGTCCTCGAGTAAGTTGGTCATGACAAAATGACAACACTAATTGAGTTTCTGTTTCTGGGATGCATCTCCTTACAATCTAATCATGGCATTGCTTAAACAAGTAAGGATCATCCCAAAAGAAGTATTTAACCCTCGAGAAGAATATTTTCTTGTTTAAACTGGTCCAATCATGAGGTATTAAACTCATAGACAAATAATTAACTATATCAGCATACCATGGGCAGGAATTTAGCATAAACAATTGCTCATCTAGAAATGTGTCATCTATTGGCGGATTAGAAAGAAATGAAGCATCTAACCTAGACATATGATCTGCCATAGTGTTTTCACAACCTTTCTTATCCTTAATTTTCAAATCAAACTCTTGCAATAACAAAATTCATCTTATAAGCCTTGGTTTAGCATCTTTTTTAACTAACAAATACTTAAGTGCTGAATGATCAGTGTAAATGATAGTGTGACTGCCTATTAGATAAGACCTAAATTTTTCTAAGGAAAATACTATTGCCAAAAATTCTTTTTCAGTTACACTATAATTAATTTGTGTTTCATTCAATGTCTTACTAGCATAATAAATTACTCTTGGTAGTTTGTCTAATTTCTGACCCAAGATTGCACCTAAAGCATAGTCTGATGCATCACACATTAATTCAAAAGGTTGAGACCAATCGAGTGCATAAACTATAGGTGAAGTGGTTAGGGCTTCTTTTAGAAAGTCAAAAGCTTTCATGCATTCCTCATTAAAATCAAATTATGCATCCTTAATTAATAATTGAGTTAAAGGTTGAGAAATTTTTCTAAATTTTTTAATAAATCTTCTATAAAAACCAGCATGTCCTAAAAATGCTCTTATATCTTTAACTGTTCTAGGAATAAGTAAATTAGATATTAATTCTACTTTTGCTTCGTCAACTTTTATACCTTCAATAGAAATAATGTCCTAAAACTATTCCTTGTTTAACCATAAAATGGCATTTTTCCCAGTTCAATACTAACTTTTTCTGTTCACATCTCTCTAACACTTTTCCTAAATTACTTAAACATTTTTCAAATGAGTTTCCATATATAGAAAAATCATCCATAAACACTTCTAAAAATTCATCTATAAAGTTTGTGAAGATGCCTGTCATACATCTTTGAAATGTAGCAGGTGCATTGCATAGCCCAAAAGGCATATGACTAAAGGCAAATGTTCCAAAAGGACATGTAAAAGTTGTTTTCTCTTGATCCTCAAGTGCAACAGGGATTTGATTATAACCTGAGTAGCCATCTAAGAAATAATAATACTCATGCCTTGCCAATTTTTCTAACATTTGATCTATAAAAGGTAATGAAAAGTAATCTTTCCTAGTTGCTACATTCAATCTTCTGTAATCGATACAAACCCTCCAACCAGTTTGAACTCTAGTTGGAACTAATTCCTTGTTATCATTTTCTACAACTATTATCCCAGATTTCTTAGGTACTACCTGCACTAGACTTACCCAAGAACCATCAAATATTAGACAAATTATATCATTGTCTAACCATTTCAGAATTTCCTTTTTAACAACCACTTTAATATTCAAATGTAATCTTCTCTATGATTGCCTAACAAGTTGAATTTCAGATTCCAAATTAATCCTATGTTGGCAAATAGTTGAACTTATACCTTTTATGTCTAACATTTGCTATCCTATTGCTCCTTTATGCTTTCTTAACACTTTTAAAAGATTTTCTACTTGTATTGATGTTAAATCAGAAGCAATAATGATGGGTAGAGTTTCATTTTTCTCTAAAAATGCATATTTTAGTTCAAGAACAGGATATTTTGAAACTAAAGATTTGTTATCATTTTTGAATTTTTCTTTGTTTATGTCCATAATTTCAGTTTGCTCAGATATTTCCTCTTTCAACATTTCTTCAGTTGGTATTACACATCTTTCAACATGATCTAATTCTTCTACATCTAAATCCTCATCAATTTTAAAAGTTTCGATTAGATTAACTTTAAAATTTTTAAATTAAAGCTCTTTAAAATTTTTCTTGACTCCACTATAAATATTCAGTTCTAACTTTTGATCACCCCAAGCTAATTCCATCCAACCATTTCTACAACTTATGCAAGCATCAGCTATAGCTAAAAATGACCTTCCTAAAATAATTATAGCTTGATCTTGATTTATACTTGAAACATTCGTTTTCATTATAATAAAATCAACAAGGTAAACAAATTCCATAATTCTTACTAAAATATCTTTCACTTTTCCTAAAGGTATTCTTATGGATTTATCTGTTAGTTGAATAATTGTTCTAGTAGGTTTGATATTATCCAATTTTAACTTCTCATAAATAGAATTAGGTATAACATTAATTCCAGCTCTTAAGTCTATTAATACTGTATTAAAATAACAATCTCCTATATAACAGGAAATAACAGGAGTTCCTGGATCATTTAATTTTTCAGGTACAAGATTAATTAATAGAGAGCTTACCTCTTTAGCTAAAAATGCCTTTCTTAATATTTTCTTCCTTCTATTCTTGGTACAAAGAGTTTTAAGATGTTTGGCATAAGAAAGAACCTATCTAATAATTTCCAACAATGGTATATTGACTTTAACTTGCTCATTCTTATCTCCATTTTTAATGTCTTTCTTAATAGTTGTGTTCAGATTCTTTACTGCTTTTGATTTCTGTATTGTCCTCTAGTTCAACATCAGATTTGTTTTCTGGATTAAATTCTACATTAGTTTCCTCTTTCTTTGTGAAATTGTCATTAATTTGTTCTTCTTTATCATCCTTTTTAGGACTTTCATAAGTTACACCAGATCTTAACATGATACTTACATCCTTTGATTCTTCTTTTGACATATTATCTGGTTCAGATAGATTAGAATCAAATGAATTTCTTAAAAACAAATCTATTGATCTTTGAATTTCATCCAATTTTTCCATATGGTTAAATGCAGTTGAATCACCATACTGATTTTTTCAATTACCTCAAATGGTTGTATATTCTCATCTGTAAATATCATATCTCCTAATGAGTTCACATCTTGATAAATTTAAATTTTATTTGACCAATTTAGATTATCACTATTTCCATACTCATTTAACATCTTACTATCTTCAGTCTGTTGTATTGATTCTTTAACTCTATTCAACGGTTGTTCAATTTCCAATGATAGTTTTCGATTAACATAATTCTGATTAATTCCAGCATTCATTGGCAAATTATCATTAAGATTTGTTAAACTTGTATTAATTCCTTCAATATTCTAATCCACTTTTAAGATTGACCAGTTTAAATAATTATCATTTTGTAATTCATTCAATCTATTACTCTCTTCAATATTTCACATTGATTCATCTATTTTATTCGTTAATTGTTGTATTTGTAATGATATGTTTAACTGATAATTTTGATTTTCATTCATATAATTATACTTTGAATAATAATTTTGCATTCCTGAATTTTTATTACATTCCCATAAATTAGAATTGTCATTCCAGTTATAATTATTTTGAGAATTAACATTAAGTCCTTCTAAAACATGTTGTGAAGAGTAGTCATTAAACTCTATAGGTGAATAATCTCCTCTAACATAATTAGAATAATTATAATCCTCATAACTAGTTCTTGGAACAACTCTACAATCACTCTAATGTGAGTTATATGAGTCCATTATGAAATTTAGAATTTAAAAACACATCTCTACTCTAGAATAGCAATAAGACTTTGAAATAGAATTCAATAATAGTAAATGCAAATAAATTATATTGTAGTCCTAGCTAACACCAAAATAGCAAACAGCAACACCAATTGCAAGAAATTCAAGATCCCCGGCAATGGCGCCAAAAACTTGTCTCTCTCCTACACACCACTTGTGATTAAATTCTTGTAAAAATTGTGTGAGAATTATTTTAATTTCACCGTAAGTGCACGGATTCAGATGTAATTAATGTACAAGTACAGGTTTGTCCATAGGGATTTGTTTTGCTTGGTGTTTGGCTAAATTGGTGCATTCAATTAATGAAACAAGTAATTATATTTCTTTTAAGCAATGTCACAGTTGCTCTATTCTAATTAATCGTTAGGATGCTCTTTAAACACTTATTAAATTTTACCTTCCAGAGATATTTTTTCATTAACTTTAATTTCTTCAACACTTAAAATATTTTGAATTTTAAAATTAGTCTTTTAGCAAATGATTCGAATTTTTACATTGAAAGACTCTATCTAGTGAGTTTTACTTCCAAATATTTAATTCTTATTAATTCTTAACATTCTACACTTCAGTTTGCATGTAATTTGTTGTTTAGCACAGGAAAAGCACTAAACCCTCGAGCTGGCTCATGGGTAAATGTCTTTACCCTCAAACTTACTCGTAGGATGTGCGATAAAACAGAGTTTCAGATGTTTAAATAGTACAATTTGAATTAGCCGAAACTTGTAAGAGTTGTATACTTATATTTTTGGTCTTTTTAAATATTTCAAAACACAACAGACAACATAATGCATGAGATACAACACATTACGAATAACTTGTAGAAATGAAATGCAACATTCATCATTACACCAAACATGAAATCATTCTCTAAATATTGTAACCGAGTTGACAAGATAGGTGTTTGTAAATTTGAGTGTAAATATAAAGGAACGGTAAAAATAAAGGAAAAAGGAAAAGGAAAGAACACCTAATGCTTCACTGTAATTTCTTCTTTTGAAACTTGCTCAGACTGAGAACTTCTCTTTGTCTTTACTTCTGGTCCACCAGGTTGTTAATCTAGCAAGCCTTCCTTTTGACCTTGAAATGAGATTTTGGGCGTCACTCCACAATTACACCTAGGAACAGAGGAGGAAGTAGCCAACGTCGAGAGTCTCTCCTTCAAGGATACGCTTAGGTTGAGAAAAGAACAGCAAATACACTAAGGAATTGGTAGGAGAAGAGGAGGTCATCAATCTCCTATCGGAAGAAGTGAGTGGGTGGAAGATGGAGAATGCCCTATGAATGGTGATTTGAGGAAGAAGACGGGGGGGGGGGCTAGTTTCATAGCTATGGGACTATTTTATAGGTTAAAGGAGTGGCAGTTCACGAATTAGTAGTTAGCAAGGACATGGTGCACATCTGGACATGTGAGATTGTTCCATGCAAGCTCACTTCTTTACCTTGTCCGTTCATGTTCATGATTTTGTACTTAGACATAAATTGTGATTTTTTTCTATGAATTAATCATTTTATCAACAACCTAAGGAGTCAATTATCACCACAAACATTATTCACAACTTAAAACTTAATTCATGCATCATTAAAGTGAATAAATGTGCATAATGCTCAAAAGTATAGTTAACCTTGTAATCATCATTACTCAATGCAAAATGCAACTAAAACTCATTAAAATGTATGAATTAATATCCATAAAATGCACACTTTTGAGTTTGAACAGTAGCAGACCATGTAAACAAGTTGAACATGATACTAACTCAGCTAGACTCAGTAGAGATCGTGCTCGATGATGAAGTCTGGGCATTGATCTTGTTGTCATCACTACCGTCGAGCTGGTCAGCCATAGTGACTTCCGTGAGCAACTCATTGGGGCACGGAAGACTAGACATGGGTCAGATAATTGATCTGGTGTTGAACAAGGATATCCACCGAAAGAGCAGTGGAGAGGCATTGATATTAGCACTTAGTGTGGAGATTAGAGGACACAACTTGTCCAGGGGCCAGAGTTTTGGCAAGAATCAATAGAAATCCTATGGCAAGAGCAAGAGCTAACTGGAAATCAAGTGCCGGAACTATGAGAAGTTTGGGCACTTCCAGTTGAAGTGTCTGGAACCTAGGAGGGCTAATTCCACCAAGAGAGCTAGGATGAACGCTTTGGCGGATGAGGTAGGAGATGCCTTGATTTGTTGTGTTGACAATTCGATCGACACATGGGTGATGGACTCAAGAGCGTCATTCCATATGACATACTGGAAGGAGCTATTGCACAACAACCATGCAATGCCAGTACAGAAGGTATACTTGGCCAACAACTCAAGTTTGGACGTTCTTGGACATGGTTAAGTCTGAATCCAAATAAAGCAAGGACTGTGGAAACTTTAGGAGGTGAGGTATGTCCTAGATCTAGCCAAGAATATGATCTCTGTCAATTAGCTTGATGAGGAGGGTCACCATGTCAGGTTCGGCGACAGAAAGTGGAAAGTGACCAAGGGTATCTGGGTGGTAGCATCCAGCTAGAGGATCGGAACCCTATATCTCATGACAAGCGAAGCAAAGGACCGGTCGTAAGTGGCGGTAGCCACCACAAAGGTGTCTGAGCAATGGCATTGCCGGTTGGGACACATGGGCGACAAGGGGATGAAGGTGTTGGTAGTCAGTAGTAGGATTCTGGAACTAAAGGAAGTCTATTTGGAGAGTTGTGAGAACTACATCTTGGGGAAGCAAAAGAGAGTTAGCTTCTCAGGGGTGGCACATGGGCAGAAATCGAGTAAGTTGGACCTAGTTCACACAAATGTGTGGGGACCGGTGCCTATTTGCTTGGTAGGCAGATCCCAGTACTTGTCACATTTATCGATGACTATACCTAGAAGGTTTGGGTGCACTTTCTCAAGCTTTCATGAAGTGGAAGGCAGAAGTGGAGAATCAAACAGGGAGAAAAGTCAGGTGCATTAGATCAGACAATGGTGGTGAGTATGATAGTAGAGAGTTCATCGACTTCTGCAAGCAAGAAGACATCAGGAAAGTCCAGACAATGCCTAGAACCCCATAGCAAAATGGGGTTGCTGAGAGGATGAACTAGATGCTAAACAAAAGAGCTCGGTGCATGAGGTTACATGTTGGGTTCCCGAAGACATTCTGGGCAAAAGCCGTCAACACGGCGGCTTACTTGATAAACTAGGGTCCATCAGTCCTGATTAACTTTCAGATTCTAGAAGAGTTGTGGAGTGAGAAGGAGGTTAGCCTATCTCATCTATGAGTGTTCGGGTGTTTATTCTATCAATATGTTAGTGAGGACAAGAGGGATAAATTAGACCCGAAATCAAGAAAGTGCTACTTCATCGAGTATGAACAGTATTATCTTGGCTATAGGCTCTAGGATGACGAAGCCAAGAAGGTGGTCCTTGCAAAAGACATCGTATTTGAAGAGAAGCACTTGTACAAGCACAACAGTGTGGGGTTAGTTGAGCGGCAACTAGGTAGCATCACCTGGCTACTGGCTGAAGAAGAGTGGTAACCGGAAGTCCAGAGTCGGCTACGGGTTGAAGCAAGTTGGGGCCCCTCACGGGTTCCGAACGAGCAGGTTTGGAATTTGATAGGGCACAACTGGATTTTTATAGAATAGATAGGGCAAACCTAGGAGATTGATGGCATGTTTGCCAAAGACTCAAGTGCGGAATCAGCCGAGAAGCAACTGAATAGTGTCACCCAGCTACTGGCTGAAGAGGAACGGCAACCAAAGCAAGAGAGGTGGATGGTTATGCCAGGACCTAGAAGATCGACGAGGCTTTCCAGGCCTCCAGACAGGTATACACCATCTTTCAATTACCTACTATTGACAGATGATTGTGAGCCGGGGAGTTACCCCTAGGAGATTGAAGTAGAAGATGCAGATCAGTGGGAGTTAATGTATAGTGCTGATTTGTGCAATTTTACAGATCTTAATACATGCATTTTATAGTTTAAATCATTATATATCATGCACCTTAATGAAGTTTCATGTTAATTGCAAATTTATAAAGTTGCATAAATTTTGTGCTTAAATGATGTAAAAATGCATGAATAAACCATTTATGATGATCATAGATGTTAAAGAGACATTTTAAATATTTGCATAGACTTAGGTAGTTTTTATGTTTTTTTCTGTAAACTCTCAATTTTGTTTAAGTCCAATTGTAACGAAGGTTCATTGCATTTGGCTATTTCTCAACAAAGGTTCATTGAGAAACTATGTTTTACAATGAAGGTTTGTTGCATTTCCTAGTTGGGCAACAAACTTTATCTATTTTTGAGTGTTGTTGGGTTGCTGGTCTATGCAGCCGATCTCCTACTGCAACTATATCTTCGACCATTCTTGGGTGTACTGCAATTGTTGAACAATTTTTTGGGTGAAATTTCCATTGCGTCCTTAATTATTAATTTCTTTATTTTATTGTCCCATGGGCAAAAATGTCCATGAATCTTTTATAAAAGATGTAAACATAAGAGATTTTAGGATCTTTTGCTTTCAGCTTTGAACCCTTACAGTCATGTGAGTGTTTGAGTTTACACCTTCAACTAGTGAAATAAGGCCGAAAGTCAACAAATCACTAGGTTCAAGGTTGTTGTGGTGGTCTTGGTGGAGGGCTAGACTCTTCGAGCACCCTCTCCCTACCATACCTCCTTGGGTCACAGAGGTAGCCAAGATTGACAAGTAACTACCAAGTGCAACTGGTGTTGACCCCTATGCTTAACATCTATCGGGCGGCCTGGTAAATCAACCGGCCACCCACCGGCACACCAGTATATCACCTGGCAACCAATTCCCCCAAACTCCTCCCCAAAAAAGTTCCACTTCGCTGGTGCTGAAGCCCATGTTCAACACCTACCAGGCGGCCAGGTCAATCAGCCGGCCACCCACCGGCACACCGATAAATTACCCTGGTGGCTGATCCTGAACTCTTCTACCAACATGTAGGTACACTCGTCAACATGCTTGCAGACGTCAAAGGAGAGAAAACGGCAGACCATACGGAACTTCGGCTAATACAAGGCATGCAACGGTGGAAGTACCATTGTCCAGATGGGGGGAGGTAAGGTGAATGTCGTGAGGTTACGATGGCCATAGGCAAAGCTCAGTTCGACTTCCGGGGCAGAGTACACGGCCTCCGAATCATCAACTAGTGCACAATCCCGAGTATCCGCCACGACCTATTCCCCTAAACCACTGGCTATATTCCTAGCGCACGCTGATCTCCCTTACCTGGCAGCCGGCAAACCTACCATGACTGCTAGCTAGACGCTTGGGTAAATAATTCAAATCTATTGGAAAGATATGGCAAGATTTAATTACTTAAATCTCGCAATCAATCAATCACGCGGATCATGGGATTAAACTAAAACATACGTAGGGTTTCCATCCTAGGATCACCCAAAATGGAAGGTAATTCCCTATATAAAGGGTCCTCCGTTCCATGCACAGGGGGGCTTTTTTCGACATTTTGAAGGCATGATTCGGAGGAGAGCCGCTCGGAGCACCAATGTCCTATTGCCACACCAGAGCAAAGACTTCCGACTATCGCTGGCGTCTCCTTGTAGGTAAGCCCCCTCTTTGCCTTGTCATCATGCTTCGAATTGAGCCTCATTTCTTCGAACCCTGACTGTACTGGACCTTTCCCAACGCAAAGGGAAAGGTCGGAGGACATACTTGGGTATCATTCCTTCGGGTATGCTTCCAAAGGTACCGGCAGCCTCCCTCCCTGTTGGGTAAATCCACCTAGTACGGTCAAGATCAGTTCGGTCATGATTCCTTCATCGAGTTTTCCATATGGAAACCCAAGTTTTCTTACGTGTATTACGAGCATATCGTCAGGTTTTCTCTATCCCTTTTCTTTGAAGCGCCTGGCCACCGTCAGACGTGTCTTCTTCGCTTATAGATGACCGTCTACCCAAAGGTGTCTGCCTCTCCCATCTTTCGAGACTGGGTGCAGAAATCCCTGCACCCGGAAGTGGAGGCGGCAAACCGGGTGAACATTTGGTCCCAAACCCGGATGTTCAGTAAGCAGACAGGTAGACCCACCAAACCTCTAGCTTTTCAGCCAAAGGTTCGTAACGGTGGCCACCATGTCTATAGTCGTGTTTTACAGATTTCCCACTTATCTCATCGGTAGGAGCAAGGCTACCCTCCCGATGCCCCGAAAAGGCTTCCAAGATGAGGCCATTGGCATGCATCCTTGCTGACGCCAGCCATCTAGGTGTATGAGTATGTACTCCCCGACGGTTCCCCTTTACCAGGAGGAGCAAAGCTGCCCTCCCGATGCCCTGGAAAGGCTTCCAGGATGAGGCCATCAACATGCATCCTTGCTGACACCCGTCGTTTGGGTGTGTGAGTATGTATACCCCGACGATTCCCCTTTACCAGTAGAAGCAAAGCTACTCTATCGATGCCCTAGAAAGGCTTCCAGGATGAGGCCGTCAGCATGAATCCTTGCCGACACTAGCCATCTAGGTGTATGAGTATGTACACCCTGACTGTACCCTCTCTTTCATCCAGCTATCACCCAGAAGCCCATGGGGTTCTACTAGCGAAGCCGGTGGATGGGCCAAGGTACAGAGAATTGAAAGGTGATTGTGTGAGCACATCACCACGTGAGGCGGATGGCTCGTTAAATGGAGTCGCCACCTTATTTTTGCATAAAAAACAAGGAAAACTGGATGGGGAAGTGTCCTTCCACCATCAAAATGGTAAAAACCGCGGAAATGGTATAAAACCGTGTAAAACTATGCGAAAAATGAGAGAATTGGAAACGGGACTCAAGGTACTATTGGGGAAGGTGTTAGCCACCCCTAGACAGCCTGGATAATCTCAACCTCTCTCTGGCTCTAAAATTGGAAAATGACGACAGTCAACCCGACCAAACATGGCCTCATCCTAGAAGACTTTCCAGGGCATTGAGAGGAATAGTCTTATTCCTTCTGGTAAAGAGAGTGAAGATCAACCAATGTGAGGATTCACACGGGATCTGGCGAGAAAAAGAGAAAGGGAAAGGTATGGCGGTCACCATTACAGACCGTAGGCTGAAGAGCCAAAGCTCTAGTGAGATAGCTGACTGGAACGCTGGACTGCCGGGTAAGGGGATTGGCATTCGCTTGACATTTTGCCTCTCCTACTGGGGACAAGAGTTCATGTACCCAATTTGGCAAGGGTCGGCAAGGACTCCTGCCGACGGCCTCATCTCGAAAGCCTTTCTAGGGCATCGGGAGAGCAGCTTTGCTTCTCCCCGTAAAGGGGAACCGTTGGCGTGTACATACTCATACACCCAGATGGCTGGCATCGACAAGGTTACTTGTCGATGGTCTCATCTCGGAAGCCTTTAGGGGCATCAGGAGAGCAGCTTTGCTCCTCCCAGTAAAGGGGAACTGTCAGGATGTACATACTCATACACCTGAACTGCCAACATCAGCAAGGATGCATATCGACGGCCTCATCTTGGAAGCCTTTCTTGGGCATCAGGAGAGCAGCTTTGCTTCTCCCGGTAAAAAGGAACCGTCAGAGTGTACATACTCAAACACCCGAATGACCGACGTCAGTAAGGATGCATGCCGACGGCCTCATCCCGGAAGCCTTTCCAAGGCATCGGGAGAGCAGCTTTGCTTCTCCCGGTAAAAAGGAACTATTTGGGTGTACATACTCATACACCTAGACGACCGACGTCGGTAAGGATGCATGCCGACGGCCTCTTCCCAAAAGCCTTTCCGAGGCATCAGGAGAGCAGCTTTGCTTCTCTTGGTAAAAAGGAACCGTTAGGGTGTACATACTCATACACCTAGATGGCCGGTGTCGATAAAGATGCATGTCGACGGCCTCATCTCGGAAGCCTTTTTGGGGCATCGAGAGAGCAGCTTTGCTTCTCCCGATAAAAAGAAACTATCAAGGTGTACATACTCATACACTCGGACGGTCGGCGTTGGCAAGGATGCATGCCGACGACCTCATCTTGGAAGCCTTTCCGAGGCATCGGGAGAGAAACTTTGCTTCTCCTGGTAAAATGGAACCGTCGGGATGTACATACTCATACACCTAGATGGCCGGCGTCGATAAAGATGCATGCCGACGGCCTCATCTCGGAAGCCTTTTTGGGGCATCGAGAGAGCAGCTTTGCTTCTCCCGATAAAAAGGAACTATCGAGGTGTACATACTCATACACCCGGACGGTCGGCGTTGGCAAGGATGCATGCCGACGACCTCATCTTGGAAGCCTTTCCGAGGCATCGGGAGAGAAACTTTGCTTCTCCTGGTAAAATGGAACCGTCGGGATGTACATACTCATACACCTAGATGGCCGGCGTCGATAAAGATGCATGCCGACGGCCTCATCTCGGAAGCCTTTTTGGGGCATCGAGAGAGCAGCTTTGCTTCTCCCAATAAAAAGGAACTATCGAGGTGTACATACTCATACACTCGGACGGTCGGCGTTGGCAAGGATGCATGCCGACGACCTCATCTTGGAAGCCTTTCCGAGGCATCGGGAGAGAAACT
>JAMKPZ010003550.1:0-35873 GCA_024699675.1 Amphibolis antarctica
TCACCATAGAATAACTTCTTTTTGATGCTTGTGATCTTGGAAATGAAAACTCTATACCAGTTCACCTGAATCTTATTAAGTACTGCATATGTTGCAATGTTTACAAAGATGGACAATTCTACATCATGTCCAAATCTTTGATATATAGTTTTGATTAGGATTAATGCAATCATATGAGACTTCCCATTCATTTGCTTAAGCCTATTAAATAAATTAATTTGAGGGTTTATGGCTATACAGTTCTTCATATTCTGCTCTGACCAATTTGCCATTATAGATGATTCTAAAATCTCTACACCCTCATCTTTTAATCCTAGGCTCTCATATATATATTCAGGTGTCAAATAGATTCTCACATCAGTCACATTAGAAACAAGCACCCCATTCTCTTCATGAAGATTACTATAAAATGCAAGAACTAAATTTTCAGCCTTGAAATTGTCACCTGACCAAGGGATGACTCTTAGCAGCCCCTGAAATTCTAGTAAATCCTTGATTTCATCCATGAAATCAAAGTCCATCGGTCTACTGAAAAGAATATCATAATCCCTAATCATTTGAAATTTAGCCCTAGCTCCAGCATCTCTGAAAATCATGGGATTAGTGCCAAGATGCTGAGCCTGTTCTACATGTGAGGGGGAGGATGGAGCTGATGCGTCTGCAATAGTTGAATGTGGTTTTGTTGGTGGAGAATAGATTACCAATGCTCTATCTTCTTCTCCACCAAAGCTTGGTTGCTGCTCGGTAGAAGTCTCTATTTGCCCTAAATCTAGATCCACCTGCATTGGACTTGTGGCTAGAGGACTAACAGTAGCTCCTTCCTCTTCCTCTTGTACTTCTTTCTTTTATTCTTCTTCTTCCCTTTCAGGGGAAGTTGGCTCACACTATGTTTTAAAAAAAAAAAAAAAAAAAAGGGTAGAAAACATATAAACACATGTATACAAAAAAAAATGGAAACTTAAAACAAACTTGAAGGTAATGTAGCCTAAATGATTACTTGACCCTCCTCTAAAGCAAACTCAATGGCTTCGAGGATCATTTGATTGACCCCTTCACTATCTTGGGGTTCCAAAAATGGAACTACTACTCCAACAATAGATCCTTCCTCTTGCATTTAACAAAATCACATTTTAAATTACTAAAAAGGAAAAAAAGAAAAAGAAAAAAAAACAACAAATATTAAACTTAAAAACCTTAAGTATACCTGCATCTCCAATTGATGCCCCGCTTCTTCAACTTGAGGAAAGTCCTTGTGGACTAGTGATTCAATGGGAGGAGGGTTGGCTACTCTTTATTGATGAAGTAACTCCCCTAGGGTGAGTTCATCATCACTATTCTCTGTTGCCCTTTCCTCCTGTCCAACCACTGGAATGTCTTCCTCTTCTGCTTGTTGTTGTTGTTGCTGTGGGGGTGGTGGTGGTACTTGTAGGGGTGGTTGTTGTTGTTGTTCTTGTTCTTCTTCTTCTTCTTCCTCTACAGAGTCTGTCTTTATCCACTCCTCATTGCTCATAGGAAGTTGAGATGTTTCAACTTCTCTCTCAACCTCTTGTGGCTCGAATGGACCTGCCATTATCTCATTGAATGCTTTGAAATCAACCTCCTAGGGCTCTTCTTTCACCTTGACTTCAACTGCCTTTTGGAGGGCTTCACCTTCTGCCATCTCCACAACATGGGTAGCTTGCTCTGTAGTGTGCTACCTCCACTCATACAAGGCACATTGGGAGGCAATCTCAGCCACTTCTTGGCTTTCCCTGAGAGAGATGTAGGTCTACATATAAAACTCATATTGTTCCCTCTCATCTCTACTCTTTGGAAGGCAGACATACACATCATTCATAATCACTACATCTCTGTTTAAGTTTTGGATGATGGAATACACAGCCTTGGAAAACCACAACTCAGCCTTGGTGCGGACAATGTGTTGATCCAATACTTTCTTGGGCCTAATTGCACACTCATCCTACCAAGCTTGCTAAGTGTAATCTTCAATAGTTTGTGCCACTGCATTAGGGAGAGTCACAAATTCCCTCTCAACCTTACTTTGGAAGTGTTTCAATAGATATTTCAAATCATTTAAAATCTTCTCCTCAGTGTAGTCTCTTTGCAAACTACCCTTATGCCACCTAGATGAGGATAACTCAAATTGGTCAAATTTAATCAATCTCATCCAATCTTCTATGGACAATGACCTCTGAGGTCTTATTGTCTGCCATGGAGTACAAAAATAGGTACTAGTCCTGATCTTAATCAACCCATTGGTGGCTAAGCAAAATATCTCTCTATGGAACCAGAAAACACACTTCCTTTTCACTAAATGGTGCGCTAAATGATTATTAGGGTGAACTAACTGCTCCTACCCTACCTCTCTCTCAACATGAGAGGCTATTTTCTCCTTAAGGAAGGTTGGCACTACGATGCCAACCTCCCTACTCTATTTCAAACAATCAACAGTATCTTCCCCTACCATTTTCAACTTCTGCTCTGTGATTGCGGCTTTGATCCTGCGTCAACCCTCATTGTGCCACATTTCAGCATTCATTCTGAACTTCTAGAAAGTTTAGCATCTTAATCCACTTGTAGTTTGAAGCTGGAGCAGAGGGAGCTAAGGTGGAAGTGGAAGCCATGATGTATCATGGGAGGAGAAGAGTACTATGAATGTAGGTCATGAGAAAAAGGGTTAGTGCACGGGAGGGCTTTAATGATTTTTATAAGGATAATCGGATAATCAGATTGTCAGATGGTAAGATTCGTAAATATTTAATAGTTTTTAGGTTTACCAATGTGGTAGTCTGAGGGTAAACACCTTTACCCTCGAACGTAGTCTGAAGGTAAACACCTTTACCCTCGAACGTAGTCTGAAGGTAAACTATAGTGGATAGGATCTTCAAAAATTTTATTATGCAGTCATTTTCATTCATATTAATACTCTCACATTATGCATTTAATTCATGATTATTAGATGTGTCAAGTTGAGCTTAAGTGCTAATTTAATGAAGTGTTTGGATTTAATGAATTTTAGTGAGAAATGGAGATCCCTATAGACATCTTGTGTGAGATATTTAGTGATTTGCCAGCAAGAGAATTTTGCAAACTAAGTTGTGTTAGCAAAAGTGTCAGAGCATTCATTTCAGATCATTACTTTTGTTCCCGCCAAGCATACAAAATGAGAAATACAATTAGTGAAGTGATTTGGTATGATGCACGTTCAAGAAAATATTTGTACCATGGAATTGATTCTGAGTCAGGCATTCAACCTACATCACTGAAAAGGATTGAAAATATTTTAGTTTGTAATGGTAGACTAATTACTTACAGATATTATGGAGAGCCATTTTCTAGTAGATCTAATGTTGGAATTAAGAACCTTGCCATGAATGTAGAATTAATACTTCCAAACCCTAACAGAGATAAACTTGTGATGCATGACTCAGGTGCAGTCTTGACATTTAAGGGTATTGATAAAAGGATAATGCACAAATTATTTTGTTGGGACGAACCCCGAATGTGGATTGATTGGCAATACTTGTTGGTTTATCATTTTGATAAACACCAATGGCAACCTGTCAGAAGAGTTCATTTTTGAGGAAGACCAGCAAACAACAGAAACCATGTGATTATCAAAGGAGTTATTTACTTGGAAACAAATTGTACCCCTACATTTATTAATGAGATCAATGTCATTGCCAACAATATTGAAGATGAATCAGTAAGGCTTTTACCCATTCCATGCCCTATGGGAGCACTATCAAGTTCATTCTATGATTTAGTTGAGTTGGCTATACTAGGAGGAATCAATGGAGAACCTCAATCGCTAAGTTTAATTAGATGGTGGGATGATGATATGAAATTCAAAATTTGGAAAGTGCAGGACATTGAAAATTAGGAATGGAGTTAAGTCTACATTGAATTGCAATTGGAAAATCTGGGAACTCTTGACATTCCTTTTGTAGGAAAAATCAAGGGTTTCTGTTTCATCAATGGAGACACTCTTATCTATTATGCTTGGGATAATCTTTATTATTATAGGGTGCACTTGTTTGAAGGAGGCTGCAGCACTGAACTTATTCATCAATTATCTTTGCTTGCTTCTGCAATGTGGTTTCATGAGTTAGTTCCCTATGCAAATACTCTACAACACTGTGTGTAATATTTCCTATTTGCCTATGTGTTAGTTCGAGAGTAAACTAGTTTACCCACTAACTTAGCCGTGGGTTATTTCAAAATTTTCCTCTGTTGAACACATGTGTAGTTTTTATTTCCTTTGGAACATGTTCAGACTCAAAAGTGTGCATTTTATTCATATTAATTCATGTGTTTTAATGAGTTTTATTTGCATTTTGCATTGAATTATGATGATGACAAGATTAACTATACTTCTGAGCAGTATGCATGATTATTCACTTTAATGATGCATGAATTACATTTTGAGTCGTTAATTATGTTTATGTTTATTACCTTTTGAGAAAGGAATGAATGATTGACATTTGACTCTTTAGGTTGCTAATAGAATGATTAATATACAGAGAAAAACTTGTGATTTATGCTTAAATGCAAGTCTGAGCATTAAGCTATTTACCCACGAACTTATCCGTGGGTTTTCCTGTTTACCCTCGGCCCATTCTATGAGTGTTAAGGGTTTACACACAAACTTACGTGAGGGTAAATTGGCTTACCCTCGGACCTGTACCCTGTTTGTTCTATGTAATGAATTTCATTGATATTAAAGCAATTGCAATTATAGTTAAGATCTAAATGTTATGGATTATTTCTCCTATAATATGATGTGTTTCACGAAAGGTATTTCTTAAGTATTTACAAGGAAATTCAATAACTAAGGAATTGCATAACAGAGCAAAATTAAATATTAATTTAGCTGCAACTCCACCATGTAGAATGTGGATGGATAGGCTAAAGTAGTGGATTGCATGGGCTAATCTCACATGTCCGGACGTGCACCATGCCCTTGTTAATTCCCAGCTCGTGAACTGCCAATCCTCCCATCTATAAAACTATCTCGTAGCCTTG
Organism: Amphibolis antarctica; assembly: GCA_024699675.1. Classification (NCBI taxonomy): domain Eukaryota; kingdom Viridiplantae; phylum Streptophyta; class Magnoliopsida; order Alismatales; family Cymodoceaceae; genus Amphibolis; species Amphibolis antarctica. Next base: position 5,026 of record JAMKPZ010003550.1, read on the forward strand.
AAACTAGTCCCGCCCCTCTCTTCTTCCTTCATCCACCATTTATAGAGCATTTTCCATCTTCCAACCTCCACCCACTCATCTCTTCCAAGAGGAGATTGACGACCTCCTATTCTTCAACCATTCGCGTAGTGTATTTGCTATTTTGTTCTCAACCTAAGTGTATCATTGAAGGAGAGACTCTTAGCATCGGCTACTTCCTCCTCTCTTCTTTAGTGTAATTGTAGATTGATGCTCCAAAATCTCACTGCAAGGTTGAAAGGAAGGCTTGCCAGATTGACGACTTGGTGGACCGGAGGTAAAGACAAAGAGAAGTTCCTAGCCTAGGCAAGTTTCAAAGGGAGGAATTACAATGAAGCATTAGGTGTTCTTTCCATTTTTATTTTCTTTATTTTACTTTACGTTTTTACAACTATACTCAAATCTACAATCACACACTTTATCAACTTAGTTATGGTAATTAGAATATGTTTTTATATTTCCTGTAATGTTGAATGTTGCATTCTTACTTTTACAAGTTGTTTGTATTGTACTGTGTATCTTGCATTCTATCGTGTGTTGTGTTTTGAAATATATAAAAAGGCCAAAAATATAATCATTCAACTCTTAGAAGTTTCAACCAATTGGAATTGTGCTGTTTTTACATCTGAAATGCACAATTTTCGCACTACCCATGTGTAAGTTCGAGGGTAGAGACATTTACCCATGAGCTACCTCGAGGTTTAAGTGTTTCTTCTATGCAAAACGTTAAATTTTATGCAAACTGAAGTGTACACTATCAAAGTTTAAGAAGAAATAAATATTCGAAAGTAAAATCCTATGGAAAGTGTAACACAATCGGTATTTAAGGACTATCCTAGCGGTTAATTGGAACAAGGCAATAGTGACATTGCTTATAAGATATTTAATCAATTGTTTCACTTAATTGAAGTCTTATTGCTATTCCAAAGTAGAGTCTTGTATTTAAATTCTGAATTACATAATGGACTCATATAACTCGTATAGCGGTGATTTTGGGATTGTTCCAGGGACTAGTTATGAGGATTATAATTATTCTAATTATGTTAGAAGAGATTATTTACCTATGGAGATTAATGACTACTCTTCATAGCATGATTTAGAAGGACTTAATGTTAAATCCCAAAATAATTACAACTGGAATGACAATTCTAATTTGTGGGACCGGAATGACAATTTTAGAAGGTAGAATTATTATTCAAAGTATAATTATTGACCCCCATGCTTAAAGATCTATCAGGCGGTTGGGTGAATCGACCAACCATCCATCGACGTGCCGGTATAGAACCCCAGCAACCGGTTCCCCCAAACTCCTCCCCGACAAAGTCCCACTTTGCTGGCATCAAAGCCCAAGTTCAGCACCTATCGGGTGGCCCGGTAAATCAGCCGGCCAACCACCGGCACACCGGTAAAATACACCGGTAGCCGATCTCTAACTCCCCACCAACATGCAGGTACACTCGTCAACACGCCCAATCTAATTTTCGGGGAAAAGCACATGGTCGCCAAAGCCTCAACCGACGCACAATCCCGGCTATCCACCATAGCCTATTCCCTTGAATCACTGGCTATATTCCTGGCGCACCCCGATGTCCACTACCCGACACTTGGCCAACGCACTGCGACTGCCGGCTAGCCACTTGGGAAGATAATTCGAATCAATTTGAAAGATAATGCGAGATTTAATTACTTAAATCTCGCAATCAATCAATCACGCGGATCACACGATTGAATCAAGATGTACGTGCAGTTTCCATCCTGGTATCACCCGAAGAAGGAAGGTGATTCCCTATATAAAGGGACCTTCCGCTCCATTTCGAAGGGCCACTTTTTCGAGATTTTGAAGGAGGAGAGCTACTCGGAGCCCCGTCGGCCTCTCACCACACCAGAGCGAGGACTTTCAACCGCCACCGATGACTCCCTGCAAGTAAGCTCCCTCTTTCTCTGCCATCATACGTATGATTTAGCCTCATTTTCTCGAACCCCGACCATACTAAACCCTCCCCATTCAAGGGAAAGGTTAGATGACATGCCCGGGTGTCATTCCTTGGGATACACTTATGATGGTATTGGTAGCCTCCCTCCCGACCAGGTGAATCCACCTGGTACGGTCGAGATCAGTTTAGTCATGACCCCTTCATCGTGTCTTTTTACATGGAAACTCGCATTTTCTTACGTGTTCTATGAACGCATCATCGAGTTTTCCCCTGTCCTTTTCCTTTGAAATGACTGGCCACTGTCAAACGTATCGTCTCCACTTAGAGACGGCCATCTCCCCAAAGGTGTCCACCTCTCTCATCTCTCGAGACTAGGTGTAGAAATCTCTACACCCAGAAGTAGAGGCGGCACACCAAGTGAACATCTGGTCAATGACCCAGATGTCTGGTAGACCGACGAGTAGACCCACAAAACCTCTGGCTTTTTAGCAAGGAGTCCGTTGTGGGGGCTACGATGTCTATATTCACGTTTTCATCTATTTCTCGCTTACCTTGCTAGGAGAGGCAAAGCTGCCCTCCTGATGCCCCGGAAAGGCTTTTGGGATGAGGTCATCGGCATGCACCATTGTCGACGCTGGCCATCTAGGTACATGAGCATGTACACCCCCAACAGTTCCCTTTTACTAAGAGGAGCAAAACTTCCCTCCCAATGCCCTGGAAAGGCTTCCAGGATGAGGTCGTTGGCATCCATCATTGCCGATGCCGGCCACCTAGGTACACAAGCATGTACAGCCCGACGGTTCCCTTTTACCGAGAGGAGCAAAACTACCCTCTTGGTGCCCCGGAAAGGTTTCCCGGATGAGGTCGTCGGCATGCATCATTGCTGACGCCGGCCGCCTGGGTGCACGAGTATGTACACCTTGACGGTTCCCTTTTACTGGGAGAAGCAAAGTGGCCCTCCCGATGCCCTAGAAAGGCTTCTAGGATGAGACCGTCAGCATGCATCATTGCTGACGCCAGCCGTCCGGGCGTACGAGTTTGTACAGCTTGATGGTTCCCCTTTACGAGAAGGAGCAAAGCTGCCCTCCTGATGCCTTGGAAAGGCTTTCGGGATGAGTATGCATCATTGCCGACACTGGCCATCTAGGTGTATGAGTATGTACACCCCGACGGTTCCTAATTGCCGGGGTAAGCAAAGCTACTCCCACGCCCAGGAAAGTCTTCAAGGATGATGCCAGGTTTGGCTAGGTGTTGACCCCCATGCTTGAATAGAAAGATCAGGGGACCAGCCGGCCTGCCACCGGTAAACCAATACAAAAACCCGGTAGCCGGCCTGCCACCGGCAAACCGGTACAAAAACCTGGAAGCCGGCTCCCCAAAAACCCACAGTTGAACCGAAGATCGGGGGACTAGCTGGCCTGCACCGGCAAACCGGTACAAAAACCGGCAGTCGACTCCCCAAAAACCCACACTTGAACTGAAGTATCGGGGGACCAGCCGACCCGTCGCTGGCAAATCGGTATAAAAACTCGGCAGCCAGCTCCCCAAAAACCCACATTTGAACAGAAGGGTCGGGGCGACCAGCTGGCCTACCACCAGCAAACCGGTACAAAAACCAGTTAGCCAGCTCCCCAAAAACCCACAACTAAGCCAACATGCTCCCCTTTGCGGGGTGGCCGGATGGAACTGGCCGGTATCCACCTGCCACGTAGCGGCTGCCGGTTAACTACCAGAAAGGTATGGTGAATCAATTAGAAAGATACGATGAGATTTAATCACTTAAATCTCACAATCAATCAATCACGTGGACTGCGTGATTGAACCAAGACATGCGCCGCCTTCAATCTTTGGGTCCCCCCAAAGAAGGAAGATGACCCATTATAAAAATAGGGCTTCCCCCTCCCATGAACGCAGGCTTCCACCTCTCGGAGAGACGCTCGTTCGAGCATGGGAGATGCTCTTCAGAGGCTTTCACCCCTTGGAGAAGACGCCGGCTGGAGGTTCTGAAGGAAGAGAGCCGTTCGGAGCCCCGACGCCCTCTCGCCGCACTGGAGTGAGGACTTCCGATCACCGCCGACGACCCCCTGCAGGTAACCCCTTCCTTCCTTGCCATTTTACGTGTGATTTAACGAGGTTTTTCTCGAGCCTCGACCATGCTAGGCCTTTCCCATGCAAGGGAAAGGTCAGAGGACGTGCCCGGGTATCATTCCTTCAGAGACACGTCCGAAGGTATCGGCAGCCTCCCTCCCGGCCCGGTGAATCCACCTGGCACGGTCGAGTTCATTCAGTCACGACCCTTCTGTCAGGTCCTTTTACATGGAAACTCGTAGTTTCCCCAACGGGTTTTACATGTTTTATCCGATTTCTGCATATTTTTCCCAGGAGGTGTAAGTCTACCCTTTCGATTTCCCAGAAAAGTTTCTGGGATGACGCCACCGGCATGCATCTTTACCGGCAGTGGCCGTTCGGGCGTACGAACACGTACAACCTGACGGTTCCCATTTTCCTTAGAGGTGTAAGTCTACCCACCCGATGCCCCGGGAAAGTTTCCAGGATGACACCACTAGCATGCATCCTTGCCGGCGGTGACCGTTCGGGTGTATGAACAAGTACAACCCGGCGATTCCCATTTTCCCAGGAGGTGTAAGTTTACCCTCCCGATGCCCTGGAAAGGTTTTCGAGATGATGCCACTGGCATGCGTCCTTGCCGACGGTGGCCATTCGAGTGTATGAACAAGTACAACCTGGCGGTTCTCATTTTCTCGAGAGATGTAATTCTACCCTCCCAACTCCCCGGAAAGGTTTCCAGGACGATGCCACCGGCATGCATCTTTGCTGGTGGCCGCCATTCGGGTGTACGAACACGTACGACCCGACGGTTCCCGTTTTCCCAGGAGGTGTAAGTCTACCCTCCCGATGCCTTGAAAAAGTTTCCAGGATGACACCACCGACATGCATCCTTGTTGGTGGCAGCTGTTCGGGTGTACGAACAAGTACAACCCGGCGGTTCCCATTTTCCCGGGAGGTGTAAGTCTACCCACCCGATGCCTTGGAAAGGTTTCCAAGATGATGCCACTGGCATGCTTCCTTGCCGGTGGTGGCCGTTCGAGTGTACAAACAAGTACAACCCCGCGGTTCTCATTTTCTCGAGAGGAGTAAGTTTACCCTCCCGACGCCCCGAAAAGGTTTCTGAGATGATGCCACTGGCATGCATCCTTGCCAGCCACGGCCGTTCGGGCGTGCGAGCATGTACGACCCAACAGTTCCTGATTTCTTGGAGGAGCAAAGCTACCCTCTCGATGCCTCGAAGAGGCTTCTGGGATGAGGCCACCGGCATGCATCCGTGTCGGCCCTAGCCAAGCGGGGAATGTGAATTCTTATCTCCAGTCAAGGAGGGGGGGATGTGATGCAGCAGCTGGCACCTTTAGCCTGCTGTCTGGCGGCCCAGCCAGCTGCCTCACCCGACCTTCAGCTCTTCGGTTGAGAGGTTCATAGGGGTGAGCGTTTTGTCTTTCTCTCTCCTATTTATCATCGGACCCCATGTGAATCTTCGCATTAGTCGACCCTCACTCATTTTCACTGGAAGGGACAAGGTTATTCCTCCCGATGCCTTGGAAGGTTTTCCAGGATGAGGCCATGTGTGGCTGGATTGACTGTCGTGGTTTTTCACTTTTAGAGCCGGAGAGAGGCTGGGATTGCCCGGGCTATTCGGGGGTGCCTAACACCTTCCCCAATAGTACCCTGAGCCCCATTTCCAGTTCTCTCATGTTACACAATTTTACATGATTCTTGTGGTTTTATCGTTTCGATGGTGGAAGGACACTTTCCCATCCGGTTTTCCTTGTTTTCTACCCAAAAAAATAAGGTGGCGACTCCGTTCAATGAGCCATCCGCCCCACGTGGTGATGCACTCACACAATCACCTTTCAATTCTCTATACCTTGGTCCATCTGCCAGTGGGGCCGATGGAAACCCATGGGCTTCTGGGTAATAGCCGGATGAAAGAGAGGGTACAGATTTTTGGCAACTCCACTGGGGAGACTCAATATGTTTTATCGATTAAGTGACTCAAACTCTCACTCGTACGACTCTTTTGTAGTCGATCTTTTGTTTTCCTCTAGGATTTTTAGCGTACTTATCGCATTTGTTAAGCGAAGCCGCTTTCAAATGCATTGAACCGCATCACCCTTCTTTGGTATCCTTGCAGATCTTTGTAGATCCCTGCAGATCCTCCGTGCAGATTCTCCTTGTAGACCTCTACGGATTGCAAGTTCCAGACCCTGCTGGCTCACCCTGTCTAGACCTGCTCACAAGCAAGAGCCATGGCCATCGGTTTCACCGCGACATCCAAATCTTCCCCTTCCGTCACTACAGAAACCTCTGTGCCGCTGTCCGTGGTCTTCGGTCCACCACCACCCATCGTCACCAGGACGAACTTCACCTAGCCTATCATTGTGCCTGCTAGAGCCACGGACCAACCAAGGGCGTCGAACCTGTCTGCGGCCATGGCATTCGACAATGCCATGGTGCATCTTGCGCCGCCTGCTTCTCCGGCCACTGAAACTGAAGGTAACAGGCCGACTCCCACATGGAGCACCGACCCGTCCTACTAGCCGCCCTCAAACACCAAGGGCATAGGAGGGGCCAACGCCTTCTTGCCACCTCGATCGGGACTTTTCGAGTAGACCCTCCTGGCTCACCAGTTGGCACGCTACCAAAAGCAAGGGATTGGTTCAATAATTCCACCTAGGCCAACCATCTGTGTCCCAGAGAGGCCACACACTGAAGAGTTTGATGTTGTCATCACTCCTGTTGCAGGCCAATTCGTCTCGCCGCCACTCCAGCCAACAACTGCCACTGCTGCCACCTCGACGCCGGACCTGCAAGTGAACTACTGCAGAGGATAGCCGAACTGGAGGCGTCCTTCCAGAACATGAAGTCCGGCCCACTAGAACCTTCCTGTGCCTTCCAAAACCTCTATTTTTACCCGGAGGCAACGCTTCCTCCTAACTTCAAGATGCCTGAACTTGTTAAATACAATGGGCACAGGGACCCTCGTGCACACCTACAGGCCTTCTATGGAGACATGGCAGCACTACAACACGAGGAGAAGCTCCTCGTCCGGCTGTTCCAGAAATCTCTCCAAGGACCTGTGCTTTCCTGGTACATGTCCTTGGATTTGACGAAGATCTACACCTACGAACAGCTGGTGTACATGTTCCAGGAATAGTACGCATACAACTTAGACCTAGCGCCAAAGTTGGAAGATCTCTGTTGCCTCCCCCAACGTGAGAATGAGCCATTCAGTGGCTACGTCGGTAGGTGGTGGGCCCTGGCATCCCAAATCTGGGACAAACTCGCCAAGGAGGACTCTCTGGTCATAATTGTACAGGGTGCTCAGCCATCACTGGTAGCACTCCTATGTATCCAGTCGTACTCAACCTTCTCCTAGCTAATCAAAGCTGGTAGTCGCCTAGAGGGATTCCTGAAGTTGGGGAGATTCTCAGCCCTTCCATTTGGGGCAAACCCCAAGGGAAACATACGTCCGTGGCTAGGAGGAATGACAACATCTGTCCATCTCCTGTGACCATCGTGGCAGCTGCGCCACCACCATATCAGCTGCAATAGGTGTATGCCCCAGCCCAAGAGTATCATCTGCCGGTGATCACCCTACTTCAGCAGCCAGTGTACACCACCCAGGCAGCCCCAAACCAATAGCCCTGGAGGCCCAAGGCTCCACACCTAGCAGCTGCATCCGAACCGCCGACTCGTCGGCAATGGTAGGAAATGCCTCCGACATCCTCTCGGCAAAGGAACCAGGGGCAAAGTGGGGGTCAAACAGGTGCCAACCAACAGCACTCTGGTCAGCAGCAACAACGTGAACCATGCTAGCCACCCCTGCAGCCGCAGTAGCCACGCATAACAGAATACACGCCACTCTCGGAACCACTGAGCCAGGTATTCTGCAGGGCCCAGGCGCTGCTAACGCTCCCTCCTCTCAAACCACCCCCGGCTGTTCTTCTCGCATGGTACAATTTGCAGCAGTACTGTGAATATCATAGATCTACTGGCCACGCAACAGACCATTGCCAGATGTTGACACAAGCTATCCAACGTCTTATCAACTCGGGTACCATTGAGCTTCAATAGCAGACCTTCCCAAATCATACGGGACCTCCCAAGTGAGCACTATCTTCTTGGGTGCCCGAAGGAGGCATCCACTTGAAGGGTTCCGGTGTATGCAGCCGGTTTCCACATGTCCTACCAGACATGGACAAGGGACAAAGAGATCCCTCCCTTCGGCATGGCCGTTGGAAGCTGGGATCCCATGGCTGAACTCGGTCAACCTCATCTGTCCGCCCAACCACCCACTGACGCTTGAAGAACTCTAGCCATACTGCCAACAACTCCAGTCCTCCGTCCTCACAATCAACAGCCACCGAAGGATGAGGAAGTCTTCAAGTCCTACATCGCAATAGGCGCCACCCCCATCTTCAAGAAAACTCTTCATCCGAGTGGTGCCTACGGTTGCCCCATCAATGGAACCGGTTGCCGCATTAATGGAACTAGCCGTCGGGACGACCATCCTGGCCAAACCCAAGGTGATTCTCTACTCACCAGCCAGTCAGGGTGGTCATCCCTGCGGTGCCTCAAATCCCCAAGGCCTCAACAACCGACTTTTCTCTCCTGGCCGGCATTCCAGCCAGCACGGTTGCTCCAGAGGTTGCAACACCAGCGCCACTCCAAGCCTGCCTGGCAAAGCAACAATTCACACCTATGACCAGGCCATCCCCTCCAGCCGCACTCACTTTCGAACAGTACAAAGGCAAGGAGGTAGTCGTCTCTCCCGCTCCCATCCCATGTACGGCTATAACCAGGTCTGGCCAGGTATATCAACCAAAGCCGCACCCTGGAGGGATCTCCATCCCAGGAGTGCCATGCCAGACATCAACCGGCAGCCTTCAACCAGTTGCCCCCTCGTTAGTACCGGCAGCCGCCTCATCAGCATCGGCCGCCCAATCACTGCTACCCCCGGACCTGTCAATCCAGCTGCAGGGGATACGGGCGGATATCTCACTATGGGATCTACTTTGATCCTCTACCGAGTACCAGGAAACACTCCTCAAGGCACTGCAGGTGGCAAAGGTGAACTAAGGTCTCGCTCCTGAGGCCATAGAAGGAATGGTGGCCACAGTAACAGTCCCCTCCTTCGTCTATTTCTCAGATTTAGACCTCTCACCGTTCAAGACCGACCATAACCTGTCCTTGTACATCTAGGTATAATACAAGGATCTTTGCATCCCCATGGTCATGATCAATGACGGGTCTGGGCTAAACCTGTGCCCACTACAAGTCCTGCACAAGCTGGGGATCAAAGAACAAGACTTGCTCCCCACCGACCAGGTAATGAGAGGATTTGACGGTACTCTCCATGAAGCCAAAGGTGAGGTTGTCCTTCCCCTAGTCATTGGACTGGAAACCTTCGAGGTTCCCGTGCATGTGGTGGATATTCCCCCGAGCTACAATCTCATCCTGGGCCGCCCATTTCTCCACCAAAACTCCATCGTACCTTCCACTCTTCATAGGATGCTTAAGTTCCTATGGAAAGGGGAGGTCATCGTCATACTGGCGGAGAATTACTACCACCCAGGATAATCCGTGGCTGCTGTGGCGTCTTCCGGGTTGCAACACCCGACGTCGGAGCTGGCTGCCACCTCACCACTGAGTCTCCAAAACCCAAATGCCTATGACTATCTGTCCAGGTGCATGGAACCTTGGGAGGACAACCCGTAGCCAGACCAAGAGCTAGAGGACGGTTTGCTGTGACTGTTCGGAGAACCTCCGGTATGCACTGGGGATCCAACCCTTCACCAACCTCCCTCGCCATCACCCATCTTATAAGGAGGAACTTTGGAAACGAACGTTGCGTCCAACTGGTTTGTGCAAGGATAGGGGACAGCAAGGCTTGCAGGTCATCAACGTTAAGAGGCAAGCCTGATGGCTTCCAGGTGACTCACGCCGAAACCTGTTCCTTCAACAGCAGGGCTTGGCATCTCACGCACAAGTGCACTGGCAGCTACGTCCTCAGCAGCCACTGACTTGGCAACCCAACCAAGTGAACCGAGACTTGGTAATCAGTCCGATCAGCTGGAAACCGCCAACCCTCAACAGGGGCACCACATCATGGAGACGGGATGGCTAGCCTACTCAGTCTAGGTGACATCTTCCATAAGCAGAATATTGGCAAACATCACAGGCCAAAACTAGGGGCATTCTACCCCTCCTCCGCCATGGTCACTTGAGCAGGTGAATGAGACCGATCTGCTGCATTTTCGTCCTGGACTCCATCTGGTTTCTGTCTCTTACCCACCTGGCAGCCGGTTCCTACCACCAGGGAAGAACAAGGGGCATTCTACCCTTCACCCTCCTTGGACGCTTGGCGGCCAAAGCAACAGATAGAACCCGATGACATGACACCTCAAGTAGACGGGTACGACAAGTCCACCGTCGTCTCCTCTGAAGCACTCTTGAGGTTCACCACTACCTCGAACCAGCAGCCGGTTCACCTACCCAGCACCCGATCGAGAGACCATGGGCACCGCTCCCACCAGATCCATCATCCAACACCCTTTCAGCTCGATGGTCAGCAAGCCGTGGGAAACATTGACAATCCTTACCTGCAAAATCAAGAATCTGAAGAGAAAGGCCCATGGGTCCAACCACCTGAGTCTACCAGTATAGCATCTACTGACGAAATCGAACTTGTAAACCTTGGGGATGTACAACATCGAAAAGAAACAAAAATTAGGAAAGAGGTGCCCGAGCCCTAACAGTAACAACTCCTCCCACTCCTACGAGAATTCATGGAAGTGTTTGCATGCGATTATGAAGACATGCCTGATTTGGATGAATGGGTAGCGGTCCACCGACTACCCCTCAAACCAGGAGCCCAACCTGTGAAGCAAAAAGATCAACGAATGAGACAGGAATGGGCCCAGAAGTTGAAGGAAGAAGTCCACAAACAGTTGAATGTCTGGTTCCTCCAGCCTGTCTTCTACCCGAAATGGGTAGCAAACATGGTACCCGTCCCAAAGAAAGACGGGCAGGTATGCATGTGCGTCGACTATCGGGACCTCAACAAAGCTAGCCCCAAGGACGACTTCCCACTACCACACATAGATGTCTTGGTAGATGACGCCGCCAAGTACGGGGTGTATTCCTTCATGGATGGATTCTCTGGTTACAACCAAATCCTCATGGCAGAAGAAGACAAGGAGAAGACCGCATTCACAACCCCTTGGGGCATCTTCTATTACAAGGTGATGCCATTCAAGCTCAAGAATGCTGGTGCTACATACCAAAGAGCCATGACCACCCTCTTCCACGACATGATGCACAAAGAAGTCGAAGTCTACGTCAACGATATGGTAGTGAAGGCGCACACTCATCAACAGCATCTCAAACACTTAAGAAGATTGTTTGAGCTCCTAAAGAAGTACAAGCTCAGGTTAAATCTGTCAAAATCAACATTCGGGGCCACCACCGAAAAACTCCTTGGCTTCGTCATCAGCAAATAGGGAATTGAGGTAGATCTCGACAAAGCGAAAGCAATCTTAGATATGCCTCCCCCATAGACGGAACAGCAAATCCGAAGCTTGTTGGGAAGGCTACAGTACATTGGGAATTTCATCTCGTGCCTCACGCCAATTTGCGAGCCCTTCTTCAAGCTATTGAAGAAAAATGCCACCTTCACGTGGACAATAGAATGCCAAGTCGCCTTCGACCACATCAAGCGGTAGTTGTCCCGGCCGCTAGTTCTCGTGCCGCCACACTCCGGGCAGCTGCTCTTCCTGTACATGTCGATCACAGCTTTTTCCATGGGCGCGGTATTGGGCCAGCATGATACCATCGGTAGAATCAAGCAGGCCATATACTACCTCAGTAAAATGTTTACCGAGGTAGAGGAACGATATGAGCTGATTGAAAAGTACTATCTCTCATTTGTCTGGACAATGAAAAAGTTGTAACACTACCTGGTGGTCTATCCGATTTTGTTGCTTAGCCACCTGGATCCCCTACGCTACCTCTTCGACTAGCCGGCCTTGGTAGGCAGGTGCGTAAAATGGCAAATGCTCCTTGCAGAATTTGACATCCAGTATGTATCGCAAAAATCCATGAAAGCCCAAGCCATGGCCAACCAACTGGCACACCAGCCCTTACCAGATTACTAGTTGTTGGAGGATTCATTCCCAGATGAGCCTGTCTTCACCATCGACGAGCTGGATCCAGACTAGTCGGATCTGGACTAGCTAGATCCTGACCAGCCAGAACTCCATACCTTGTACTTTGACGGAGCAGTCAACACTAAAGGTCATGGGGTAGGGGTTGTCTTAGTGGATCCCCAAGGAAGGATGCTGCTCGTAGCCAAGCGGCTTCTCTTCACATGCTCACACAACAAGGCGGCGTACGAGGCGGCAACCGGTTCAAAATCTAGTTGAACAAAAATCGAGAAAGCTGAAATGATTCTTGACAACTTGGAATGGTACGATTACTACATGGGAACCGAGAAAGTTGCATGGAAACTAAGAAAGCTACATAGAAACTGAGAAAGATGAACAAAAATCAAAAACCTATAGCAAGCACGTGAAGCCTTTCACGTCACCTCCTGGTCGTCAGCTCCTGCAAGGCGACTGCTGCGTAACCAGCCAGCCAGAAGGTAAAATCATGGAAAGTACAACGTGACTATTCACTGCATCCACAGTAGCTTTCACAAACCAAGCACGTGAAGCCTTTCACGTCACCTCCCGGTTGCCAGCTCCCGCAAGGTGGCTGCCACGTACCCAACCGGCTAGAAGGTAAAATCACAAAAAGTACGACATGACTATTCACTGCATCGACAGTAGCTTTCGCAAAGCAAGCACGTGAAGCCTTTCACATCACCTCCCGGTTACCGGCTCCTGCAAGGTGGCTATCATGTAACCAGCTGGCCAGAAGGTAAAATCACGAAAAGTATAACGTGACTATTCACTGCATCGATAGTAGCTTTTAGAAAGCAAGCACGTGAAGCCTTTCATGTCACCACACAGTTTCTGGCTCCCACAAGGTGGCTGCCATGTAACTAGCTGGCTAAGAGCTAAAACAGAAGAAAGTACAACGCGATGCCGACACCAGTTCTCGGACACAGCACGCAAACACTTTCTACCTCATCACCTGGCTGCCAGCACCCACAAGGTGGTTGCCGTACAACCAGCTAGTTGACACCAATGGCATCTCTTAGTTAGGTGATCGAGAGTGTAAGCCCGACTTTATTTTATAACCAGCGATAGATGAGTCACAAAGTGTGAAATCTCACATGGCTTACCACTCACGCATGGGGGGGTCATTCAACCCTAGGACGTCGGTTTCCTTCCACCGAGGTCATACAACCTCACCTAGGGAGGGGCATTCTATTGACGACCATGCTTGAACAGAAAGATCGGGGGACCAGCCGGCTCACCGATGGCAAACCAATACAAAAACCCGGCAATCGGCTCCCCAAAAACCCACACTTGAATCGAAGATCGAGGGACCAGCCGGCAAACCAGTACAAAAATCGGCAGTCGACTCCCCAAAAACCCACACTTGAACTGAAGGATCAGGGGACTAGCCGGCCCGTTGCCAGCAAATCGGTACAAAAACCTGGTAGCCGGCTCCCCAAAAACCCACAACTAAGCCAACATGCTCCCCTTTGCGGGGTGGCCAGATGGAACTGGCTGGTATCCGCCTACCACGTAGTGGCTGCCGGTTAACTACCAGAAAGGTAAGGTGAATCAATTAGAAAGATACGATGAGATTTAATCACTTAAATCTCGTAATCAATCAATCACGCGAACCACGTGATTGAACCAAGACATGCACCGCCTTCCATCTTTGCATCCCCCCATAGAAGGAAGGTGACCCCTTATAAAAAGAGGGCTTCCCCCTCCCATGAACACAGGCTTCCACCTCTCGGAGAGACACTCGTTCAGATGCGGGAGATGCTTTTTAGAGGCTTTCACCCCTTGTAGAAGACGCCGGTTGGAGGTTCCGAAGGAAGAGAGCCGTTCGGAGCCTCGACGCCCTCTTGCCGCACTGGAGCGAGAACTTTCAATCACCGCCGACGACCCCCTGCAAGTAAGCCCTTCCTTCCTTGCCATTTTACGTGTGATTTAACGAGGTTTTTCTCAAGCCCAAACCATGCTAGGCCTTTCCCATGTAAGGGAAAGGTTGGAGGACGTGCCCGGGTATCATTCCTTCGGAGACATGTCTGAAGGTACTGGTAGCCTCCCTCCCGGTCAGGTGAATCCACCCGGCACGGTCGAGTTCATTCGGTCGTGACCCTTCTATCGGGTCCTTTTACGTGGAAACTCATAGTTTCCCCAACGGGTTTTACACGTTTTATCCGATTTCCCAGGAGGTGTAAGTCTACCCTCCCGATGCCCTAGAAAAGTTTCCAGGATGACGCCACCAACATGCATCCTTGTCGGCGGTGGCTGTTCGGGTGTACAAACATGTACGACCCGATGGTTCTTGTTTTCCCAGGAGGTGTAAGTCTACCCTCCCGATGCCCCGGAAATTTTTCCGGGATGACGCCACCAACATGCATCCTTGCCGATGGTGGCCGTTCAGGTGTACGAACACATAGGACCCAACAGTTCCCATTTTCCTGGGAGGTGTAAGTGTACCCTCTCGATGCCCCGAAAAAGATTCCGGGATGACGCCACCGACATGCATCCTTGCCGGTGGCGGCCGTTCGAGTGTATGAATAAGTACAACCCGACGGTTCTCGTTTTCCCGGGAGGTGTAAGTCTACCCTCCCGATGCCCCGAAAAGGTTTTCGAGATGATGCCACCGGCACGCATCCTTGCCAGTAGTGATCGTTCGGGTGTACGAACAAGTACAACCCGGTGGTTCCAATTTTCCCGGGAGGTGTATGTCTACCCTCCCGACACCCTGGAAAGGTTTCCGGGATGACGCCACCGGCATGCATCCTTGCCGACATCGACCGTTCGGGCGTGCGAGCTTGTACGACTCGACGGTTCCCGATTTTCGAGAGGAGCAAAGCTGCCCTCCCGATGCCCCGAAGAGGCTTCTGGGATGAGGCCACCGGCATGCATCCGTGTCAGCCCTGGCCAAGTGGGGAACATGAATTCTTATCTCTAGTCAAGGAGGGGGGGATGTGACGCACTAGCTGGTACCTTTAGCCGACTGTCCGGTGGCCCAGCCGATTGCCTCTCCCGACCTTTAGCTCTTCGGTTGAGAGGTTTGTAGGGGTGACCGTTGTGTCTTTCTCTCTCTCATTTATCATCGGACCCCATGCGAATCTTCGCATTAGTCAACCCTCACTCATTTTCACCAGAAGGGACAAGGTTATTCCTCCCGATGCCCTGGAAGGTTTTCCAGGATGAGGCCATGTGTGGCTAGACTGACTGTTGTGGTTTTTCCCAACAGTACCCTGAGCCCTGTATCCAGTTCTCTCATGTTACACGATTTTACGTGATTCCCGTGGTTTTTTCATTTTGATGGTGGAAGGACACTTTCCCAACAGTACCCTGAGCCCTGTATCCAGTTTTCCTTATTTTCTACCAAAAAAAATAAGGTGGTGACTCTGTTCAATGAGCCATCCGCCCCATGTGGTGATGTGCTCACACAATCACCTTTCAATTCTCTGTACCTCGGTCCATCCGCCGGCCCCGCTAGCGGAAACCCATGGGCTTCCCGGTGATAGTCGAATGAAAGAAAGGGTACACCGAGCTAAGTGTCGTGGTTTTCCGTTTTAGAGCCAAAGAGAGGCCGAGATTACCTGGGCTGTCTGGGGGTGCCTAACACCTTCCCCAACAGTACCCTGAGTCTCATATCATGTTCTCTCATGTTTCACATTGCATTACACGATTTTATGTCATTCCTGTGGTTTTTCTCATTTCGGTGGTGGAAGGACACTTCCCCATCTGGTTTTCCTTTTTTTCTACTGAGAAAACAAGGTGGCGATAGTCATCTGCCCTGCGTGTAGGTGCGCTCACACAAACACCTTTCAATTCTCTGTACCTCGACCCATCCGCTGGCTCTACTGGCAGAACCCCATGGGCTTCTGGGTGATAGCTGGATGAAAGAGAGGATACAATTATCATATGAACGAAAATCAAAATTACCAATCAAATATATCACTACAACTCTAGCAAGTAATGGATAAACTAGATGAAACAATACGAAATACTAAAGAGTATAACAGACTGAATGAATTACAAAATGAAAGTTATTCAAATTGGTTAATCTTACAAGATGATCAGAGTGTTCAAAGTACTGATACAGGTATATCAAATCTTGGAGATAATTTACCAATTAATACTAGAATCGATCAGAATTATATTAAGCAAAGAATATCACAAGAATTCGAAAAATTCCTGAATAGATATGATGAATCAATACAGAAAATGAAAGACAGTGAAATGTTTAATGAATATGAAAACAATGTTTTTAATTGGGTGAACTCAAATGGAAATCAAAATTATCTAGAGGTGAATTCATTAGAAAACATTTCATATATAGAGATGAATATACAACCATTTGAGGTAATGGAAGAAAATCAATATAATGATTTAACTGCATTTAATCATATGGAGAAGTTAGATGAAATTCAAAGATCCATTGACTTATTTATAAAAACTCTAATTTATCTAAACAAGATGAAAGTTTCCAGCAGGAACCTATAGATACTTGTGCAACATTCACACCAAATCAGTTCTAGAGCTGCAGAAACTAAAAATTTTAAGGAAAAAGATCAAATCTTGGAAGGGTATGAATTACCTGATTATTTGGTAAGGGACTATTCAGTTGGACCATCTGAGGTTATGAACGACCCTATTTCCAAAAATATAGAAGAGTCATCTGAGGTGTTAACCACCCTTAACTCAGAAGAAGATTTTAATGCTCCTATAACAGACAATGTATCAAAAGAAGAATCAAAAGATGTAAGTACAATATTAAGATCTGGTGTCACTTATGAAGGTCCAAAAGAGGATGATAAAGAAGAACAAATTAAAGACAATTTTACAAAGAAAGAGGAAATTAAAGAAAAATCTAGTCAAGAAGACGAGGCTGATACTAAGTTAGAGGATAATATAATATAGAATATCAAAATAGTAAAGAACCTGAAAGCAGTAATGAAATCAAAAAGAAAGATGTTATAAATGAAGAGAAGTTAACAAATGAAAATCACTTTCCACTTCCACATAGGATGAGAAATGTTAAGGATCAAGAAATGGAACAAATCAGTAAAATATTTGAATAAGTTAAAGTCAATATCCCATTATTGGAAATTATTAGACAAGTTCCTTCTTATGCCAAATATCTTAAAACTCTTTGTACCAAGAATAGAAGGAAGAAAATCTTAACAAAGGCATTTTTAGCTAAAGAGGTAAGCTCCATGTTAATTAATCCTATACTTGAAAAATTAAACAATCCAGGAACTCCTGTTATTTCTTGCTATATAGGGGATTGTTATTTTAATATAGTGTTAATAGACTTAGGGGCTGGAATTAATGTCATGCCTAGTTCTGTTTATGAGAAGTTAAAATTGGATAATATCAAACCCGTAAGAACATTGATTCAGCTAGCAGATAAATCCATAAGAATACCTTTAGGAAAAGTGGAAAATATTTTGGTAAGGGTTATGGAGTTTGTCTACCTTGTTGATTTTACTATAATGGAAACAAAAGCTTCAAGTATAACTCAAGATCAAGCTATAATAATTTTGGGAAGACCATTTTTAGCTACAGATGATGCTTGCATAAGTTGTAGAAATGGTTGGATGGAATTAGCTTGGGGTGATCAAAAATTAGAACAAAATATTTTCAGTGGGGTTAAGAAGAATTTTGAAGAGCTTCAATTTAAACATTTTAAGGTTAATCTAATCGAAATTTTTAAAATAGATGAGGACTTAAATGTAGAGGAATTAGATCATGTTGAAAAATGTGTAATATCAAATGAAGATAGGATTAATCTGGAATTTGAAATTAAACCTGTTAGGCAACCATAGGGAAGATTAAATCCAAATATTAAAAAGGTTGTTAAAAAGGAAATTCTAAAATGGTTAGACAATGACATAATTTATCCAATATCTGATAGTTCTTGGGTGAGTGTAGTTCTGGTAGTACCAAAAAGAATCTGGGAGAAGACAATAAGGAATTAGTTCCAACTAGAGTTCAAATTGGTTGGAGGGTTTGTATAGATTATAGAAGACAAAATGCAGCAACTTGGAAGGATCACTTTCCTTTGCCTTTTATAGATCAAATGTTAGAAAAATTGGTAGGGGATGAGTATTATTGTTTACTAGACAGCTATTTAGCTTATAATCAAATCCCTGTTTCACTTGAGGAATAGTTTTAGGACATGTTATTTTTGCTGAAGGCATAAAAGTTGACAAAGCAAAAGTGGAATTAATATCTAATTTACCTATTCCTAGAATTGTTAAAGATATAAGAGCATTTTTAGGACATGCTAGTTTTTATAGAAGATTTATTAAAAACTTTAGTAAAATTGCTTGACATTTAACTCAATTATTAATTAAGGATACACAATTTGAATTCAATGAGGAATGCAGGAAAGCATTTAATTTTCTTAAGGAAACCCTGACCACTTCACCTATAGTCTATGCACTTGATTGGTCTCAACCTTTTGAAATAATGTGTGATGCATCAGACTATGCATTAGGTGTAGTTCTGGGTCAAAAATTAGACAAATTACCAAGAGTAATATATTATGCTTGTAAGACATTGAACGAAACACAAATCAATTACAATGTAACTGAAAAAGAATTTCTACTAGTGGTTTTTTCCTTAGAAAAGTTTAGGTCTTATTTGATAGGTAGTCACACTATCATTTACATTGATCACTCAGCACTTAAATATTTGTTAGTTAAAAAGGATGCTAAACCAAGGCTTATGAGATGGATTTTGCTATTGCAAGAGTTTGACTTGGAAATTAAGGATAAGAAAGTTTGTGAAAACACTATGGTAGATCACATGTCAAGATTAGATGCTTCATTCCTACTTGATCCACTAATAGATGATACATTTCTACATGAGCAATTGTTTATGCTAAACCCTTGCCCATGGTGTGCTGATATAGTTAATTATTTGGCTACAGGTTTAGTACCTTATGATTGGTCCAATTTAGATAAGAAAATGTTCTTTTCAAGGGTTAAATATTTCTTTTGGGATGATGCTTACCTGTTTAAGCAATGCCCTGACCAGATTGTAAGGAGATGTATCCCAGAAGCTGAAACTCAATCAGTGTTGTCATTTTGTCATGATCAACTTGTTGGAGGACATTTTGGAGCTAAGAAGACTACTTCAAAAGTGCTTCATAGTGGCCTATATTGGGCAACATTATTTAAAGATGCATACGAATATTGTAAAAAATGTGTTCAATGCCAAAAAATAGGAAGAATTACAAAACGAAATATGATGCCATTAAATCCTATCCAAGAAGTAGAGGTTTTTGATATCTGAGGTATAGATTTCATGGGACCTTTTCCAAATTCAAATGGTTTTGTTTATATCTTCCTGGTAGTAGAATATGTAACCAAGTGGATAGAGGCAATTCCTACTAAAACTAATGACTCTATAATAGTGATGAGATTTTTAAAATCCAACATAATGTCTCGATTTGGTATTCCAAGAGTAATTATTAGTGATAGGGGAACTCATTTCTATAACAAAAACTTTGAAAAGTTATTGAAAAGATATGGAGTGTTACATAGGTTAGCCACCCCTTACCATCCTCAAACCAGTGGAGAAGATGAAAGTGCCAACAAGCAAATTAAAGGAATCTTAGAAAAAGTAGTAAACACCACTAAGATTGACTGGTCTAATAAGCTAGATGATTCTCTTTGGGCATATTGAATAGCTTATCAAACAATATTAGGGACAACTCCATATAAATTAGTATATGGCAACGCTTGTCATTTACTTGTGAAATTAGAACATAAAGCATTATGGGCACTTAAGCAACTAAACTTAAGTATAAAAACAGTAGGTAGTAATAGACAAGTGCAATTAGTAGAATTAGAGGAATTAAGAAACATGGCCTATGAAAGTTCAAAAATAGCTAAAGAAAGGATGAAACCATGGCATGATAAAAGAATACTACACAGAATATTTGAAAAATGTACCCTCTCTTTCATCTGGCTATCACCCAAAAGCCCATGGGTTTCCACCAGCCCCACCGGTGGATGAGCCAAGGTACAGAGAATTGAAAGGTGTTTGTGTGAGCACATCACCACGTGTGGTTGATGGCTCATTGAATGGAGTCGCCACCTTATTTTTGGGTAGAAAACAAGGAAAACTGGATGGGGAAGTGTCCTTCCGTAATCGAAGCGATAAAACCACATGGGTGACGTAACATTGAAGTGAGAACATGAGAGAACAGCATACGGGGCTTAGGGTACTGTTGGGGAAGGTGTTAGGCACCCCCAGATAGCCCGAGCATTCCCGGCCTCTCTCTGGCTCTAAAACGAAAAACATGATAGTCAATCTGGCCACATACGGCCTCACCCTGGAAAACTTTCCAGGGCGTTTAGAGGGATAACCTTATCTCTTTCGATGAAAACAAACGAGAATCAAGTAAACAAATGAGAATTGAACAAAACGGGGACCCATATTGGATCCGGTGGTGAATAAGGGAGAAAAAGAAGGGTTTTCGGGGAGCCGGCCGTCGGCTACTTGTACCGGTTGATCGGCGACTAGTTGGCTACTTTCCCAACCCAGTTGCGCCCATGGGGGTTTTGGGGAAATGAGGGCCAGTTCCTTGAACCGGCCAACCGGCGGCTTGCTGGCTGTTTTCTCCCTCCATGCACACACATGGGGGTTTTGGGGAAATGAGGGCCGGTTCCTTGAACCGGCCAGCCGACGGCTAGTCGGCTATTTCTCCGTTCCATGCGCATCCATGGGGGTTTTGGGGAAACTGGGGGCCGATTCCTTGAACCGGCCAGCCGGCAGCTTGCCTGCTGTTTCCCCCCTCCATGCGCACCCATGGGGGTTTTGGGGAAACGGGGGCCGATTCCTTGAACCGGCCCGCCAGCAGCTAGCCGGTTGTTTCCCCAATCCATACACACCCATGGGGGGTTTTGGGGAAACGGGGGGGCCGGTTCCTAGAAACGGGGGGGCTGGTTCCTGGAACCGGCCCGCCGACGACTAGCCGGCTGTTTCCCCACCCCTTTTCCTCTTGACGTCTGTAAAAGCATGGGATTTAACAGAGGACTTATATTTTCTGGGAAAATGGAAACCGTCGGGTTGTACGTTTGTACACCCGAACGGCCACTGCCGGCTTCCTTACCGACGGCGTCATCTCGAAAATCTTTTCGGGGTATCGAGAGGGTAGGCTTATGCCTCCCGAAAAAGAAACGAACACCGTTGGGTTGTACGTGTTCGTACACCCGAATGGCCACCGCCGGCATCCTTGCCAATGGCGTCATCCCGAAAACTTTTCCAGGGCATCGGGAGAGTAGACTTACGTCTCCCGAAAAAATGTATGCACACCATTGGGTTGTATGTGTTCGTACACCCGAACGGCTGCCGCCAGCATCCTCATCGGTGGCATCATCTCGAAAACTTTTTGGGGGCATCGGGAGAGTAGACTTACGTCTCCCGGAAAAACGTACGGGGACCGTCAGGTTGTACGTGTTCGTACACCCGAACGGCCGCCGTCAGCATCCTTGCTGGTGGCGTCATCCTGGAAATCTTTCCGGGACCCCGAGAAGGACCTGTGGAGATCGGATAAAAATTTGTAAAGCCTGCTGGGAAACTTAGAGTTTCCACGTAAAAAGACCTGACAGAAGGGTCACGAGTGAACTGAGCTCGACAGGGCCAGGTGGATTCACCCGGCAAGGAGGGCGGCCACCAACACCTTCGAATGTGTTTCCGAAGGAATGATACCCGGGTCCGTCCTCCGACCGTTCCCTTGCATAGGAAAGGTGTTATGTGGTTGGGGCTCGACGAAGCATCGTAAAAACATACGTAAAACAGCAAGGGTGGAAGGACTTACCTGTAGGGGGTCATCGACAGGGATCGGAAGTCCTCGCTCCGGCACGGCGAAAAGGCATCAGGGCCCCAAGCTGCTTTCCTCCTTTGGAACCGGTGCACGATTGTTTCTCCAAAGGGTGTCAGCCTTCTTCCCCAAAATTCAAGCCTTCTCTGGTTGAGTGGGGGGCCGCTCCTTTTATAAGGGATTGCCTTCCTTCTTTGGGGGTGCCCGAAGATGGAAGGTGGCATGATTCCGGGCTTGATTACGCGGTTCGCGTAATCAATTTTCGAGATTTCAGTGATTAAATCCCGTTGTATTTTCCTAATTGATTCAGCTTGCCTTCTTGGGTAGCCAACCGGCGGCCACTACGTGGTTTGTGGAAGCCGGTTGGTCTCCCCACCATTTTCTCCAAATGTGGGTTTTTGGGGTCCGGGTGCCGCTTCCTTGAAGCGGCTTGCCGGCGGCAAGCCAGCTCCACCCCTCCTAACTTTTCACCAAATGTGGGTTTTTGGGGTCCAGGTGCCGCTTCCTTGAAGCGGCAAGCTGGCTCCATCCCCCCAACTTTTCACCAAATGTGGGTTTTTAGGGGTCCGGGTGTCGCTTCATTGAAGCGGCTTGCCAGCGGCAAGCCGGCTCCATCCCCCTTTAAGCATGGGGTCGATAGAATGCCCCTGCCTAGGCGAGGTTGTATGACTTTTGAGGAAGGAAATCGACATCCTAGGGTTGAATGACCCTCCATGCGTAGACGATAAGTCATGCGAGATTTCACGCTTTCGTGAATTATCCATCGTAGGTTGGACAATAGAATCAGGCTTGTACCCTCAGTCTCTTGACCAGGGGATGCCATATCACTTGCCGGTTGGTTGCACAGCAGCCACCTTGTGGGTGCCGGTGACAGGGTAACGAGGTGGAAAGTGTTCACATACTGTGCTCGAAGGTTGGGCCGTATCTCCCCGTGTCTTAGATCTTAAATGGCTGATTACGCGGCAACCACCTTATGGGAGCCGGCCACCGTGATGTGATTTGAACGCTTCACATGTTTCCTTTTTGAAAGTTGTCTTGAATAGTCACATCACACTTTTTGTGACATTACGTTCCGTCTGGTTGGTTACATGGTTGCTGCCTCAGGGGAGGCGGCAACCAGTTGAAGATGTGATACGTTGCTTTTTCGAAAGTTGCCACTGTCATAGTGGTCACATCGTACCTTTGCAATTTTACGCTCGAGCCAGCTATTCATGCGGTTGCCACCTAGCCGGAGGTAGCAACTGGCTGGTGACATGATTGAAAAAGCTACGACGGATGCACTGAATGGTCACGTCGTACCTTTGTGAATTTCTCTTTTAACTGGCTGGTCAGGCGGCAGCCGCCTTGCTAGAGGTGGCAACCAGACTAAGGCCTCGCGTGCTCCTATACCTTTCGTTCATCTTTTTCGGTTTCTGTACAACTTTCTCGGTTATCGTGCCTTGACCGTACCTTTTCAAAGTTGTCAGGAATCGTTTCAGCTTTCTTGTTTTTTGTGCAATTGGTTTTTGAACCGGTTGCCGCTTCCAACTTTGCGGAATCTGGGTGACCTATTTCCCTATAAATAGAGGGGAGGTCGTTGGAGATTTCCTCATCCCTCCCTCTCGTTTTCACTCCTTCCTTGAGTTCTCGTTTGGATTTTCTTCTATCTTTCCTTAACTTCTTCCCTCGAGCTTTAATCAACATGCCTCGCACAAAAAATGTTATGGGGCACGTCCGCCAATCAGCTTCTGGGTCTGCGCGACGATGGTTCGATCTTCTACCGGTGACTTTGAAGAACATGCCAGCGGAATAGCTCAACTGTCCCAACCGGGCCGAATCGGCTCGCCTAGCCGTTTTCTTTGAATTAACCAGCAACGGCTGCGACGCTACTTCGGCTGAGGCCATGTCTCATTGGTGGTTGGGAGAATGGCGACGGAGCTTTGGTGCCTCTAGGTCTCGTGTGCCAATGGAAGGTGAGGCGCCGGATGCGTTGCAAGGCCACCGTGGACTGGCAACAGCGTCTTGCCGAAACTCCATCAGGGCCATTCGAGATTCTTGATGACATGGCTTTAGAGGCGGGATCGGTCCAGCTGGCACTCCCTTGGTATCGGACTCCGACCGATTCTGAGGAGGCAGTGGCTGACGGCGTGGCTCCCCCCGAAACTGATCAGGATTTGGCATCCCCCATCGACGGCCGCTTGGTTGTAAAGATGGTGTTACATGGGAGGCTGGCCAAGTTTGACCAATTGTCGGAGGTGGAACAGCTGTTTGCCAGGCAAGGCTTGCTTCCTTTCGTCCGAGACTTCCACCGGGTCGAGACCGTCCCCGGCTTGGTGGCTGAGATGTACTCCAACCTATCGGAGGTGGAGTCGCAACTTTATCTGAGCCTCCAGTTAGGACCGATGGAATTCTCTGATGCGCTCCTATTCAAGGTGTTGGGACTCCGTTTTACCGGTCTAGACATTTTCTCCTCCTTGCCGAACATTCCCTGGAGCATCGGCGACATCAATGCGACAGTTGCCGCAGATGCTGATTTTGACCAACGGATCGTCAAGGCTCGGGACCTAAACCTGGTCGCCCACCACGTCTCCTTTGTCCTCAACAACACAATCCTCCCGAAAGGGGGGCATTGGGATGAAATTAGTGTGGCGACTTACCTTGTGACTTTCGCAGTGGTAACGGGTTGCTAGGTGAACTGGGTGGTAGCGGTTCGGCGCCAGATGCATGGCATGATTCTGTCGGTCTGGCGGCCTCCCAGCCAGTTGCTCTTTGGGCAGGCGATGGTGGAGCTGGCCCACTTCCTCTGTATCTCAACCGGAGGTCGACAGAGGGTTCCGCTCCAGATCTGGCCCATTACATCAGTCAACTTGGGTCGATATGAGAGGCTTGCCTCTAAGTGGTCTAGCTCATCATCCGGTGGGCGATCAACCGGGCGTCGTCCTCCTACTCCTGCTTCTGCTTCATGGTGTACCAGTGGAACTTCTCTGAACCAGGATTATGCCGAGGATTTGCGCACGTCGCTGGACCGTCTCTATGCTCGAGATGAAGTCATTATCCGACTATTGAGCCGAGAAGATTGGTTGATCCAGCTGGTGGACCGGATAGAGCGGCGGGAGTGGGCTCGTGACCAATGGAGACGGGAGCGCCAGAGAACTGACCCCCGGAGATTTGACTCCCAGAGGTTTGAACCCTTAGAGTCTTTTGAGGAGGAGTAGTTTGTTTGTAGCCCCCCCTATTTAAATGACGAATAATATCTTAATTTTAATGGAAACTCGTCCATAACTATCTTCTCGAGTGCTTTTGTGAGTTTGTGGGTGAGATTTGAAGTGGCGACACTAAGACCACGTTTGTGCCATATTGGGAATTTTGGGGGAGCCAACAGTCGGGTTATCTTACCGACTGGTCGGCGGCGGGCCAGTTGGTCACCTGAACCAAATATCCAAGTATGGTTTTCAAGGTGCCGGCAACCAGGTTTTCTTACCGGTTTGCCGGTGGCGGGCCGGTTAAACGTCCGATCCATACGTCTAAGTATGGTTTTCGGGGTGCCAGCAACCAGGTTTTCTTACCGGTTTACCGGTGGTGGGCCGATTAAACGCCCGATCCATACGTCTAAGTATAGTTTTCGAGGTGCCGGCAACCCGGTTTTCTTACCGGTTTGCCGGTGGCAGGTCGGTTACACGCCCGATCCATAAGTCTAAGTATGGTTTTCAGGGTGCCGGCAATCGGGCTTTCCTACTGGTTTGCCGGTGGCGGGCCGGTTAAACGCCCGATCCATACGTCTAAGTATTGTTTTCGGGGTGTTGGCAACCGGGTTTTCTTACCGGTTTCCTGGTGGTGGGCCGGTTAAACGCCCGATCCAAACGTCTAAGTATGGTTTTCGAGGTGTCGGCAACCGAGTTTTCTTACCGGTTTGCCGGTGGCGGGCCGGTTACACACCCGATCCATACGTCTAAGTATGGTTTTTGAGGTGTCGGCAACCGGGTTTTCTTACCGATTTGCCGGTGGCGGGCCGGTTAAACGCCCGATCCATATGTCTAAGTATGGTTTTCGGGGTGTCGGCAACTAGGTTTTCTTACCGGTTTGCCGGTGGTGGGCTGGTTACACACCCGATCCATACATCTAAGTATGGTTTTCGGGGTGCCGGCAACCGGGTTTCCTTACCGGTTTGCTAGTGGCGGGCCGGTTAAACGCCCGATCCATATGTCGAAGTATGGTTTTCGGGGTGCCGGAAACCAGGTTTTCTTACCGGTTTGCCGGTGGGTTACACGCCCGATCCATACGTCTATGTATGGTTTTCGGGGTGCCGGCAACCGGGTTTTCTTACCGGTTTTCCGGTGGCGGGCCGGTTAAACGCCCGATCCATATGTCTAAGTATGGTTTTCGGGGTGTCGGCAACCAGGTTTTCTTACCTATTTGCTGGTGGCGGGCCGGTTAAACACCCGATCCATACATCTAAGTATGGTTTTCGGGGTGTCGGCAGCCGGGTTTTCTTACTGGTTTGCCGGTGGCGGGCCGGTTACACGCCCGATCCGTACGTCTAAGTTTGGTTTTCGGGGTGCCGGCAATCGGGTTTTCTTACCGGTTTGCTGGTGGTGGGCCGGTTAAACGCCCGATCCATACGTCTAAGTATGGTTTTCGGAGAACTTTGTGGAGTCGACTGTACTTGGGTACTAGTGGTGGTGGCCGGTTGATTTATCTAGCAACCGGCTAATTTTTCCTTATGACGTCTCGTCTTGCGCGGGTTGTGGTCTAAGCGTCCAACGGTCTGAGCTGGCGTGCATGGGCGAGCTTTCCTCACCTTCGCCTGGGATAGTTGACGTTCTAACTTGGGTTGTGTTGAGGAGTCGAACATCCTCGGGTAATGGTGACGGTGGCCGGCTGATCTTACCTGGCAACCGGTTATTTCGCCTACACGCTTGATTATACGTTAGTTCCAAAGGTGGGGAAGGAGTGTTGTCCCTTCCCCTCATACATGAATATCCATGCCGTGTCGTGGGGAAAGGTCAGGACGTTTCCTGGTGCCTCCCTTTCTGGCATTTCATTTTGCAGATTTTGTATGGGGGTTTTCAAGTGGGTGCCCGTGATGGAGTTTGCGCAAGGTAGCTGTTCTGACCCAATTGTGCTATCTGGACCTGTAGGGGAGTGAAAGGTGGCTCAACTCACGTCAAGAAATGACCACTAGACATTCATGCATGTGAGTTTGGGAACGTGGTTCCCTTGTCCAGTGGAAGTGACCCTCAGGCGACAAAAATGGGTCGTGAGGAGAGATCCGAGTGCTGTCCTTCTACCCATAGTCATGCTGATTCATCCTCACTAGTTCGCTCTGGGATTGTAGAAATGATGGGTAGAATCATGCGGGTTCCGGAGATGTGGGCATCGAAACTCGGGGGTGGAAGCGACTTTCAGCGGGATGCCTAGCCCAATGTTGACGACTTAGCTGGGATGTCAAGCCCTTGGACAAGAGAAAAAGGGAGAAGTGGGTGTTGGCAAATGGGTTCCAGCACCCGGTTGTATTGGCGGACTTCGATGGGTTGCCAAGCCCTAAAAGAAGGGGACACTTCGTCAATCGCGACAAGCCGGGTATTGGACTGCCAACAGACGGCGGAATCCTAAGATCTACCCTTCCCTTACACAGGAGTCCATATGCTTTCAGGACTCAGCAACAAGTAACTTTTCCTTTTCTTTTCTTTTTCTCTCTTTTTTTTTTTTCTTTTCCTTTTTCTCTTTTTTTTTTTTTTTTTCTTTCCTTTCTCTTTTCCATTTTGTTTTTTTCTTTTTCCTTTCTCTCTTTTTTTCTGTTGAAGTATTCTAGCCATTGACTTTCTTCTTCTCTTTTTTTTTGTTCTTCTCTATTACAAAATAGAAGATAAGAAAACTGAATAAAAAAATTCTACTAGCCCTCCCCACATGCTGTTGGCAAGTAAAATAACCCAACGTTGTCGTGGCTGGTGTACCAAGAGGGGATACCTTACCTAGAGGGAGCCAAAGTTTGTGATCTCCCTCATTGTCGGGTGGCACTCGGGCTAGGTAAAGAATGGGAGGTTGGATACTCATTCGAAGGGAGGAGTGATCTCCCATCGTTATCTTGTAACCACTTGGAATCAGCAAAGATCATGGGGATAAGGATGAACCTGGATTACTCACCATGTTCCATCTTTGTGCCATCAGAATTGAACAAGATGGGTACTCGGATGCTTGATGTAGAAATCTAGACGTAGTTGGTGTCACTCCTGGGGTCGATAGTTCGTCCCTGAGGTCCGAATAGCACTTCTTGAGTCGGATCTACCGCCTACTGCTGCAAACTATTCTCACCGCCAGCTGTGGATGCGGCTGTTGGGTATGTTGGAGGTGGTAGTCGATTGTAGGCCGGTTGGACGGTGGGGTGTGTAAGTATTCTGGTGACAGGCCGCGGATGGGGGCCGAGTCGTGTTCTGGTTTTCGGGCATTTCTTCTGGTGAATGATGAGCTGGTCATTCCATGGTTCTGAGACCGAGGGTATGCGGTTGGACTTGCTCATTATGTGTGCTTCATGTGTGCCTTGTGTGACGTGTAAGTCATACAAGGGAATTCACCGAGGAAAGGAGCGTACCTGTCCGGACCTGATCTCTTGATCAGTCGGTGGAGAGTCAGACGAAGACGTCGGTCGCTGGCTTGTCTGAAGGTGGCGGTCGCGTGGAGTCTTGCTCGTGCTCGTCCTTCATGGTCATGGGGGAATTGGATTCTTGGTTGGCTTGTGGGATATTGGTCTAAGAAGTCGGTGGCCGGTCTATCTAGAGGCGGCAGCCACGTGGATCCTCAACCAAGTTGATCTACTGTGACCGTGGGGAGCTGGCCCATTGGGTTTCGCTGTCCAACCCGTTTTTCTGGGTCTTAAGGGGGTCAGTCTAGGGAGGTGGCAGCCGGTTCTCTGGAGGTGGTAGCCGGTTCTCTGGAGGTGGTAGCCACATGGTTCCCCCGTCCATCCCATTTTTTTGGGTCTTGAGGGGGCCGGTCTAGGGAGGTCGCAACCGGTTCTCTGGAGGTGGCAACCGCGTGGTTCCCCCGTCCAACCCATTTTTCTGGGTCTTGAGGGGGCCGGTCTAGGGAGGCGGCAACTGGGTCATCTGGAGGTGGTAGCCGCAACAACTGGGTCATCTGGAGGCTGGGACGCATGTAAAAGTTCCCATGCAAGCGAGTAACAAGCGCAAACAGTGGAGAGAGGTGTATATGGTGGAGAGAGGCGTGAACTACAAAGAGCAAACTTTGAGCAAACACATGTTTAGCAACAAAGCAGATGAAAAATCGATTTTACTTACTTTGAAAGTGTCAAAGTGGGTTTTGTAAACAAAGTCTAAAGATATGTTTGAAAAGAGCTTCAATTAGTTTTTAGAGTCAAATAAAATTAAAGTTGAAGTTAATTTCGTAAATAAAGTTAAAATTACATGGTAATTAAAGTAATAGAAATTTATATAATAGAATTTGTATGATAATAATGATGTCAAGAGTGATGTTGGAATAGTTAGTTAGAGTTGGCCTTAAATAAAGCCTATGGTAGTATTGTTTCAAAGGTAGAATTAGGTAGGACAAGATTTTGGTTTTCCAAAAAAAAGTTACACGATTTACGCTGTAAATTCTTGGTATGATTTTTTTTGTAGAATATTAAAGGTGTTTGGTGAATTTACAGGACATAACTGTCATTTATGGTAAAAAATTATGATGTAAAAAATATTTAAACAAATGATGCTTAAGGTTTTATTTGGTACATGTAAATTGAGCTAAAAATTCACACTTTATTAAGTCTAACACGATTTTTAATGTGAGAAAATTTCTTTCTATTTTTCTTTTTTACAATAATAGTAGAAAAATATATTTATATTATATTATTTGTTAAAATATATATTTTACACAATAAAGGACACAATTACCCTTCTACCTTTTAAATAAATATTTATTTATTTATTTATAATAATTAATAAATATTAAAAAATAAATAAATAATTACGAGAGCAGATCATTTGACAATAGAGGAGCACATTTTTAAAAAATAAATAATTTAGCATTTTTAAAAAATATAATAATTTTTTTTTTAACGTTACTATATGAAGTAAGTTCGTATAATACATATAGTTAACTAGATTTAATCTAAATCGTCAAAAATAACATCACTAAAGATAACACTAATGACATCACTAGAGTGTCATTTCCTTTTTTATAAAACAATGGAACGAAGGACTAGATTACCGAGTTTAAGGAGTCGGGGACGCACCTTCTTATTGTAAGCCCTTGCCATTTTTCTTTGATATGTCTGGGCGTGGTTCAATGCCCTCAACCATCTTTCGTCAAGGAGGTTTAGTTGCAGTAGGCATGATTCTGACCACGATCATCAGAGTCCGCTGCTTCTTTGAGGATGTGAAGGGAGGGTAGTTCTACTTCCACTGGCAACACTGCTTCAGACCCGTATACCAGTGAGTATGGCGTTGCTCTGGTAGCAGTCTGTAGGGATGTCCGGTAGGCCCAGAGTGCGTAAGGGAGGTGGTCGTGCCGATCTTTGTGTGTTTGGACCATCTTTTTGAGAATTCGGACCAATGTCTTATTAGCTGCTTCGACTGCTCCATTCATCTATGGCCTGTAGGGGGACGCCCTTAGGTGACGAATGTGGCATTGTTCGAGGTAGCTTGTGACCTGCATGGCTGTGAAGTTGGTGCCATTATCGGTCACCACCTCGAAGGGTACGCCATACTGGGTGATAATGTTGTTGCGCAAGAACCTTTGGGTGGCGGCTGCCGTGACTGTCTTGTAGGAGGCCGCTTCCACCCACCTGGTGAAGTAGTCGATGGCCACCAGTATGTACCAGTGTCCATTGGTGGCTGTTGG
>JAMKPZ010003551.1:0-27863 GCA_024699675.1 Amphibolis antarctica
TTGATGATTAGATACAATGCACACGTTTGTATCATGAATTTCATGCTTGGTCAATGTTACATGGCATCACTCCTTTTCTTTTCTTTTTCTAACAGTATTCATCCAATTACACATAATGTTTGGTCAATGTATCATGTATTTCATGTTGGTTAATTACTATCTTAATTTTCTTCTGGAAAGGTATAAGTTTAGAGTTTACCTTCAGGCAATGTTAAGAACCTATGGGGATATCATCAATATTCTTTGTTTTTCATTCATCAATTTTCATTAATATGTAACTAGAAAGGTGAAGCACAAGAAATTACTTACTTGACTAGAGAAGTTGCAGAACCAATTTCTTCAGCTATACAACTTATCAAATTAAAAGAAATATCCAGTGATTTTAGCACAGAGAGCCTGCAAGTATTTTAGGATTCTTAGTTGAAAAAGGAAATGAAATTAATTCCAATTATAAAATGTTCAATGGTTTGGAGGAAATACTTACTGCCCTATTGCACAAGGTAGGCAGGATAATTTATTGTGACTAATATTGAGAACGGACAACAAAGTTAAATTACTGAGTTCTTCTTTCAACACTTCAATATTGTTATGTGCTAAAATTAGCTTCTCCAACTCAACTGCCTGAACCAAGACGAATGTTTTTTTATCTTCACGTATAAAATAACTTTAGTGGAATAATTATGAATGATGAGCACATGTGAATCATGGTAAGGACAACAGAAGCATTACCTCCCACCAATTTTCATCCTGCCCCACAGCATCCAAGCTCCTATAGAGCTCAATGGGAACCTCCCTGTAACAAAATGGATATTAGAAAAGAAAAATAACATATTAGCTTTAGATTAAGAATAGTTGATTTTCATCAAGTTTATACCATGTGAAGAAAGTTGTCCAACAAATATTTAGTAATGTTCTTGCTCAGAAGGAAAAAAACAAAAGCCCAAACCAAGTGACTTTTTTATCATTAATAGAGGGAAATGAAATGATTTTATTATAGGTTCCCTTTTAGAAACAATACAACATTGTTGAGACAGCACCAGATGCATTTTGTATAAACTGATGATTTTTTATTTATGGTTACTGGTGAGATTCAGATAAGACAAAACTCATGATATGGCCCTTTGGAGTATTATACTAAAAATATGTTTGTTCAAAAATTATTTGAACACTGCATGTCTATGGCATCGTTCACTTCTCCCTACTCTCAGTTCCCAAAAATACTCTTATTTCTTAATTTATTCCTTCAATTACCAAAATTACTCTTTCTCCTCCTATTTCAAAATCATTCACCTGAAAATCACTTTTTCCCACTCCCAAAATGGAGGAGTGGGGTTGATGAACGAAGCCTAAGATGTGCATTGTAGGCATTCCACTTCTTTTTCTTTTCAAAAAATAATAAAGTACATTGGACTTGTTCATGTCATAGGTCCCATGTACCACAAAGCCAAAAAGGAATTCGGTCTTTTCAGGTACCAAATTCTGTTATACAAAATATAGTAGATATTAAGTACATAATTTGCATATGAAAAAAAAGTACATATTTTGCATTGATACTTGACAAGCTAGTTTTCTTTATCGAAGGAAAGACCATAGTTGACATCTGCTGTGAAAAGTAATAGAAATATAAACAGAATTTGATAACTGAGATGCCAGCACTGTCAAAGACGTGTATCCTGTTCGCTTGGGAGAAAAAGGACTGGAAGGTCAAATTGGTAAAGGTTTCAGAGTGAAACCTTGGGAAGAAAAGGAAACTACATAAAGTTGGAACAAATAATTTCTATTTTTACATGAGATTAGAAGCTACGAGTTAAACAAATTTAAAATGGAAAAACTTGTATCCAAACAACGTCCTTTTGGTTTCTAAGAAGTAGGAAAAACCCAGGCTGAATACTGATACGTCAGCAAATACTAAACGGACAATTCAGAAACAATCTATCAGCTGATACTAAACGGACAACTCTCTTCCGAGCACATACATTGAAGACATATAAATCACGAAAATGCAGTCCATTACTCAACTACCCATTTACGAACAGCATTTAGCTAGCAGTACTCTATTTGCCACTGAAATTTCTTCGATTTATCAAAAGATCTGAACTTTGAAATCCAAAATAAATCACATGCAGACTCAGAAGGCCATCATCGTGCGGCGAAAACCAGAATGACCGCATAGCCGAAGCATCATCCTTTGGGATCGACAACAAGAGCATCACAGAACGAGCAGCTTTCGTAGAAAAATGCATTTTCCCGAAAATTCAGAAAATATTGCTGTAGCATGAGGAAAACAAAAACAGCGAGAAGGAGGAGTTCAAGATCCAGCGAGGAGTGGGATGTACGAATTCCACCTGAGAGATCGGTTGGAGAGGTTGAGGGATCCAGACTGCCTTGCAGACCTGAGCAGCCGTTCCATTTCCGTTCTTCCTCCCAGATCTTTCCCCTCCTTCCACGATCACAGCTTTCTTTTACTCTCCCTCGATCTCTCGAAGCTCACAGCTCTGGTGTTTTACCGGACGGTGTTGCAGTTGTTGTAAGCGACCAAATGCATTGTCGTAAGCTTAATTTATCTTGTCATTGTCATTACATCAAAGGATTTGTTTTTCTAGACATTTTAATAAGTTCGATTTAATTTTACTCTTTTTTTTGAAAATTATATGATTTATGATAAAAAATAATTATAATATTTTAAAAAAATAATAATAAATAAAATAAGTACAAAAATATAGTATTATTATAATAATGTGATTTTTTTTTTAAGTTGGGATGAATAATAAATAATATTTATTATATAATAAGTATAAAAATATTTTTAAGTTAATATAATTCTTGAAAGGAAAAAATTCTTTTCTATTTCTTTTTGACAATTATAATGAAAATCTCTACTTCTATTATATTGTTCCATAAAATAAAAATATTACAAATCTAATTAACAAATGAAACCTAATCCATCACATCTCAAATGTTAGAGTACATTTGTTTCTAATTTTAGTTATTATAAAATTAACTTTAATAATTACAGAAATTTAAAGTTAAAAATAGTAAAATAAATGATAGGAAAACTGTAAAATTAACTTTAATAATATTTATCTAATAATTTTAATATTTTATATTAAAAATTATATCAAAATACTTATATTATAAATTTATATTTTTTTTCAAAATACGAACTTATTTCATCTCATTTTACCTATTAGATATTATTTGTTTACTAGATAATTACCATGTACATCTATTTTTATTATATACCAAAATATTTTACATTAATATTTATCAAATAATTTTAATATTTTATATTAAAAATTATAACAAAAAATATTTATACTATATACTTTCTAAAATAACATAAACTCCACCTCACTTACCTTATTTAAAGCCTTGTTCTTTTTTCATTCATGTACTTCAAAAAAATAATTTTTAAGAAAATAATTTTAAGATAAAAAAAAATTATAATTTTAATAATAAAAAAATATATTAAAAAGTGAATAAACTAAAAGTATTTTTAGAATTTAAAAATAAAAAAAAACATTAAACAAAAAACTCACTTTTAAATAAATACACCCGTAGACACAGACATTTGCAGGAACCGACGACAACAGCAGGGCAGATTGCTGGAGCGACTGTGGGAGAGGAAGGGACCGAAGCAGAGCCGCCATGGCGGATCGTTACTTCCCAAATGCGATGCCAGACTTCGTGAAGGAGACGGAGAGTACTGAGGCGGCGGCCTCGTCGGAAGACGCTACCCTGAACATGCTCCTGCGCCTCCCCTACCCGGAGGCGTCCGAGCGGTTCCTCCGGGCAGCCGTCGATCTCAAGGAGAAGGTCACATCTCTTGTCTACTTCACTTCTTCATCGTAACTGGAAATACTTCTCCTCGGCTTGCGTTTTTTTTCTCCAAAATGTTTCGATGATCGATATTTTTTTTTTTTTCGACACGCAAAGTTTGGAAGTTCGATGAATCTCACGGTCGCTCGAGCAAGGGAATATGGTGTCATTGTCTAGCTCTAAAGTGCAATTTTGGGGATTTCCATATTATCAAGCATATGGAGTCGCAGCTTGTTGCAAGCCTGATGCTTGGGGAGTCGCAGCTTTTTGCAAGCCTGATGCTTGGATTAGTGTTGGCCTCTGTGCTAGTTGGTAAGATGCCGTTGTTTATGTTTGCGGTCAAGTTCGAGGGGGGAAACCTCGTTTGGAAGAGTCCGTACTCTAGAAAATTAATCGGCGTTGCCATGGAAACCAAGAAAAAGGGTTTGACCAATGGTTTAAAACACTGATCATCCAATAAACGATTTTTTGAAGTTTTGAACGATTGTAAAATAAGGTATACGGACGTGTTATCAAAGAAATCGAAGAGTTATACAATAAAGAGTATAAAAAAATGCATTAAGTAGTTCCTGCTTTTAGTGTTTTCATACATTTATATTTTGAGATTTACAGCGAGGTTCTTGAATCCCTTGGTATGGTTAACTTGACTTGTGGAATGCCCCAGACAAGATAGCGCACGATAGAATACCTTTTCTAGGTTAGCAATCAGAGTTGAAAAGCATAAGAATCAGATGTGGTGCTTGTGCTGATTTTCTGCCCCTCTTTGCTTTCTTAATGCTCTCTGAAATTACTTCTTTCAGGTAGTGAAGGAGACATGGATGATTTATAGACGCAGGGTGAAGAATTTCACACTCTACACTGGTGCACTTGGGACGGCATACTTGCTGCTTAGGTCGTATGAAGTTTTATCTTCCAAGAGTGATCTAGATCTCTGCAATGAGATTATTAGAGCATGTGATACGGCTTCACAGGGAACAGAGTAACCTTTCCCGCTTTTACATTATTTTTCTCGATTTGAATGTAGAATATATCTGGAATTCTCGCCTTTTTGTAGTTTTGATGATTCTTTACTTGTAAATGGGACAGCTATGTGACATTTATCTGTGGACGAGCTGGGGTTTGTGCTCTTGGTGCTGTGGGTGCGAAGTATGCTAATGATGAAACCTTGCTAGACCACTATATAAGCTCATTTAAGGAGGTGATCTGTCTACACTTCTAAAAATTCTTTTTGTGTGTTTTTAGTGAATGCCATTTGAAGAGCGTCAGACCACATAAATATGTGCTAGGAATGCCAACTGAATTTTAATTCACACTTTTTCAGAAAGCCTAGATATTATGGAACAATTATGAAAGAAAATGAGAAACAAAAACTGTGAATAAGAGTGCATCTACAACAACAATCAATGCCTTGCTCCCACTTTGTGAGGAAAGGACATCTAATTTAAATTATTCAAGATTTACTTAAAATTTTGGTTTAAGAAATTTGTAATTTCTTTATTTTTCATAGAGACAATATGTGGCACCTTAAGCAAAATAGCTAAATAAACCTTGTTAAGAAGTTTATTTTTAAAAATTTTCTTGTAACAATTCATAGGTTGCATTTGGGTTTTTGCATAGTTGCGATTTTGGGTAAAATAATTCTTAAACACCTTTGATACGAAATTTTTTGAGAATAGTCCTAAATGTTTTGAATGGTTCAATCTAATTCCTTTTTCCAAAATTATATAATCAAAATAATATTGATTTTGACTGATTTTGTTAGTTTTCTCTCTTGGCACGAAATCCAATGGTAAGATTGAGACATATTGGAGAAAAAATTTAAATGGATTTTCTACAGTTACCTAAAATCTCACAATTTTGCATTGTCTTAAAATTGACATAACATTACAATTTTGTAAAGTTTTCCCTTCCAATATCATCTTTAATCCATACCATTGTCATAAAATTGTGTTGGTCTGAGTTGATATTGTTCTCTGCTTTCAAGTGCTTACTGTTGATTGCTATTCATCTCTATTACTTTCAGTAAGTTGTCTGATGGAAGCACAAAATTCTGCTAGTTCAGAGAATCTGATTGGTTCTATCAAGGGCGGACCATTGTTGAGGACTAGAACAGATTTCTTAATCAGTCTATCCGTGAAAGTTCTCTTTTTTATTATAAAATAGACTGTAACAACAAAATCCTGGTTCAAACCAACCATATTAGCGGGATCAGCCAGCACTTAGGACGTATACACTCCACCAGGTGTAGAGTGGCCTACCGTAAGTCAGTTCTGTCCATTGGAAAAAGACAGCATCCTGGTACTTGAAATCCCTCTCTTTTCTGAACTGTAGAAAGGTCATCCCAATATTTTAATAAATCAAAACAAAGCTGCAAGATAACTTTCTTCTTCTCTAGTTAATGGCATCTAATTAATTGCTCTAGCTCTAATTTTTAATCATGTTATATCCTTAATGAGGCAGATAAAGTTGCCATTCAAAGTTCCCAATGAACTATTATATGGGAGAGCAGGGTACTTATGGGCGTGCCGTTTCTTGCATAGGCATATTGGTGATCGAGCTCTCTCTTTCAATCAGGTGGTGAGTTTTTCCTATGTCTGTGATTAATGCAAATGAGCTACTTCTGATCTCGTTGGTCCAACTAACTTTAGAGTGCAGTAGTAAATGACATATTTCTGGAAGGAAGGAGATTATCCAGCCATGCAAGATGTCCTCTGATGTACGAATGGCATGGAAAAAGATATTGGGGTGCTGCCCATGGTCTGGCTGGAATCATGTATGTTCTGATGGACTTCACACTGAAACCAGAAGAGGAGCAACTTGTGAAGGGCACGCTTCTTTACATGATCCAAAACCGTTTCCCTAGTGGGAATTACCCTTCAAGCGAGGGTAGTGAAGCTGATCGTCTGGTGCATTGGTGTCATGGTGCACCTGGCATGGTTCTCACCCTCGCGAAAGCATCCCAAGTAAGTCTTTCTGTTTATTTAGCCGCTGTACATGCCTACAATGATGCATTTTATTTTCCGAAGTCAATGACCGATGAAAATACCATCAGGTGTTTAACGACGACAGATTTCTGAAGGCGGCAATAGATGGTGCTGATGTTGTTTGGAATAGGGGTCTTTTAAAGCGAGTCGGAGTATGCCATGGCGTAAGTGGAAATGCTTATGTATTTCTTTCACTTTACCGTCTGACTGGTAAAATGGAATTTCTCTACAGAGCCAAAGCATTTGCTAGTTTTCTCTTAGACAGAGCCGACATTCTGATAAGGAATGGGAAGATGCACGGTGGAGACGACCCATATTCACTATTTGAAGGTCAAGGTGGAATGGCTGCTCTGTTCTTTGACATGGTACGCCCTTCTGAATCCAGATTCCCAGCTTATGAAATATAGGCAAAACTTGCTGTAGTAGCTTGGCTCTCAACACTGATCGTCGGAATCAGTTGTAAATAAATACTACCGGGTTTGTGAGAATAATAGTTTAGTCACAAACCCTCTAAACTGTGATCCGTGTGCTTGCTTTCAGAAAGTACCTTTTTAAGCTCCCTTAGAAAGTGTAAGCAGCATGCTTATCTGTAACGTTTGAAAAGAGAATTCAACGTTAATGAAATGAGTAGATTGAAGAATGAGAATGTTATTACGAAAATAAAAGTATTTTTGAAAATTGAGAATAGTAAGAAATAAATAATACTTAGGTTAAGAAAAGAGAGATTCTCTCTTATACAAGGGGTACATGGGTGGATTCAATCTAATCCATGTGAAATTAAATTATTAGTTTCGTACCATTTTAGCTGACGCTTGACGTCTTTGTTGGGCAGATTGAGTCTATCGCACTTCAAGTGCCGATGACTTCCTTTACATGTAGGTATGTCGTAGGCTTGTAGACCTAAGTAGGGTTGGATTAGACTTTGATGCCATTAAAAGGTTGGTATGAAACTGGTAAATAGGAAATGTGTCGCTTCAGCGACAAAAATAAATCAATTGTAAAGAATAAATTTGGTAAAAACGTATTACAGTTGAAAAAAATCTGTATATTAACCAAGCATGTTAAAACAATGCCATGATTGTATGAAAATCCAGGTATAAATGGTATACGTGTATTTTTAAAATGTTAATAACACTATTGTATTTATTGTTGATTTCAACAATATACATAATTCAACAGTTATCAATAAAACGACCATTTCTTAGAGATTAAGCAGGAAGAAAGGAAAGAGCAATACGGTAACTGCAAGTTTTCATCGGTAATGCAAACATGTTTTTCCGTTGATAAGGTAACGTTCAAGAGAAGAGCCAAATTACATGTAATGCAAATGTTTTTTTGCATGTAATAATAAAAAAATTTAATTAATTGCATAATGTTAGTAAGAAAAGACTAGTTTTTCCATTTCCGTTTATTTGTCGCATGGATTAAGTTATCCATCCATGAAAATTTTTCTTCTCTTAACCTAGGTTTTAAGGAAAATAAAGAAAATAAGGAAAATAAAGGAAGAAGAAAATGATAAAAAAAATTTAGTATTTATACATCTAACGGTGATTTTCCACGTTCCTTAACAAATATTATTAATATATATATATATATAAATTGCGTATACGCTAATGTTTGACGATGACATCCATGAATTTTACAAAGAATTTAATGTTGTTGTAATTTAAGGTTACAGTAAATTATATAATAAAAATTTATATATATAAATTTATATGATAATACGTGATAATTTAAGATTCTGTCTGATTTTAATTTTAATTTTTAAAATTATTTTTAATAATAATATTATTATATAAATTTTAATGTATAATTTTTTATAATTTAAATTATAATATAATTTTAACTTATTTATCAAAATAATTATAATTTTAATTCATTTATTGGAAGTTAAAAGAAATTATCCACCTAAGTTAACTTCACAATAAAAACATTGTTATCGAGCAAGGACCGCTTTTTTAGTCTTGTTTGGCAAAAAAAAAGAAAAGAGTTGAGCTTATCCAGTATTAACTTTTTATAGTAATTTATTGAACATAAATAACTTTCTACAGTAATTTTTTTTAAAAAAAAAACTTAAAACGTAAAAATATTATAATATTGTAAAAAATATTAGTTTTGTGGTAAGAAAAAAAGTGTGATTTTTTATAATATTGTAAAAAAATGTTGACAACGTAAACATTGCTTTCGTTGTAATAAATAAGTATATAATTTTTTGTAATATTATAATTATTCTATTGTAAAAAATAACAACACGTTCTTAAAAAAAATTTAAGTTATTAAAAAAAAATTTGTTAACGTTGGTAATAAATTTGACGTTTTTGTAATGTTATAAGAATTATTGTAATATTGTAAAAAATGATATAATGTTCTTAAAAAATAGTGTAATGTTGTAAAAAATGTTGTTTTCATTGTAACAAAGAAGTGTATAATTGTAAGATTTATCGTAACATTATAAAAAATGTTCTTATTGTAATAAAAAAGTGTTTAATTTTTTATAGTATTGTAAAAAAATTATTGACATCTAAAAAAGGAAAAAAGTTTATCATTTCTTGTAATATCGTAAGATTTGTTGTAACATTGTAAAAAATATTTTTATCGTAATATTATAAAAATTTACATTCGTTTTTATATTACATTAAAAATTATTATTAAATACTATTAATTGTTCTTACAATTACGTACTTATTTTCGTTTTAGAATTTATTGTCACATTATTCACAATAATGGTTGAAAGTAATAAAAAACTTATATTTTTTGTAACAATGTAAACATTGTTGTAATATTTTAAATAATGTTTTTATTATAATAAAGAAGTATATAATTGATACCGTAAAATGTATTGTGATCTACAAAATAATGATACTATAATTTTATTTATAATATTATAAAAAATATTATTACTTTATTAAAAGAGTCATGAATAGTCATTATAAAAAATATTCTTCGCTATATAAAATGTGTGTAATTTTTTTTAACGTTGAAAAAATATTTATTGACATCTAATTTATCGAAAAATGTTGTTATTTATTAATTAAATAATAAATTAATTAAAAAATCATATCAATCAAAATTTTATCGAAACAGATAATATTTTTTCGTATCACAAATTATACTTAGATTAGCTCGTTGACAATATAAATAATCAGATCGTTGTATTGAATCTTTAGAAAAATGTTATTATTTATTAATTAAATAATAAATTAATTAAAAAAATCATATCAATCAAAATTATACATTAATCGACACAAATAATATTTTTTTTAATCACAAATTATACTTAAATTAACCCGTTGACATAAAAATTATACCGTACTACGGTACGGCACGATTGACATCTTTGTATAATTATTTGTAACTTTATAAAAAGTATTATAACACAGTAGATATTATAAAAATATTATAATATTATAAAAATAATAATTATATTAAAAAATATTATTAATAATATTATTACAGTAAAAGAATTTAATTGGCCACGATCTTTAATCACAACCAATTGATCTAGACACGATCTATTGATACGAATGGTATTTTTCGTATCGAAACGATTTTAATTGATATGATTTTTTAATTAATTTATTATTTATATATATTTAATATTTAAATAATTAAATATTTTAAAAATATTTATTTAATTAACAAATAACAACATTCATTAATTAATGATTAACATTCAATATTTAAGTATTCAACCAACAATATTTAAATTTAATTTAATTTAATAATCAACGTGACAACATTCAACCTTCGATAACTTAATAAATAAGACAACAATGTATATAATTAAATTAAAATTTTTATTTATTAATGAATTACATATTTTATATTTACATTATTACAAATTTACAATTACATTTTAAAAACAATTACAACAAAATTAAATTACATTTGTGAAAAAATTACAAATTGAAAAATAAAAATTACAATGTTTTAATTATGAAATGTTTAAGTTTGAGAGTTACTCTGTAAATTCTTCAACTTAATCTTGTTCACGAAGTCGAGCAAGCTTCCAGTCTTTTACACACATTAATGCTTCTATTGTATCTTTTTTAAGCTTGCATCGTTGATCATCAAGTACGTTGTCATTCATACTGAAAATTTATTCACAAGCTACTGAAGATATTGAAATTGTTAATAAATCATTTGTCATTATTGATAATATTAGAAAAATCATTGATTGTTGCCTCCACCAATCTAAAACATCAAATGTATTTAAGTTAGAATGTTGAGTAAATAATAATGATCGATGATTGATTGAATTAAAAGTAATTAATTCTTGTCTAAATACTGTAAGATTATAATTATATGATGATGCTGATGTTGAAATATCTTCATCAAATCTTGGATCTTGTAAAAATGCCTAAGAATCTAAAGATGGTCCAACATTTGATTCTGATATTGTAAATATTGGTGGAGGAGAATATTATATTCTTAATCCATATCTTTGTGTGTATAAATCAAACATTTGATTTAATTATTCTTCTATTGTATTAACATTTAATCTTAAATCTACACCTAAACTCATTTGTATTCCCCTAATTAATTTAATAGCATATCTTATTTTACACCTAGAATCTAAGCATGCACTCAAAATATATAATGTAGGGATTTCATTCCAATATTTAAATTTTTTTTGTTTCATCCTATTTACTATTGGTTGGAAAAATGGATATACCTCATATTTATTAAAAACTCGTGAAATATCATATAAATGATGCAATACATAGACAGATGTAGAATAATAAATTCCTAATAATCTAACTGTTGCATCATAAAAATGTTTTAAAAATTCAACAAAACATTTTACAATTTTAAAATGATCAACATTTAATTATAGTTAATAATCATCACAATGATAATGATTATACATAGACATTATTGAAATTTCATATGGTAATACACTTTCTAACATTAAAAATAATGAATTCCACCTATGTTTAACATTTAAAGAGAATTTTTTATACGACATTTCAAAAGAATCACATGTTTCATCAAATTATTACTGTTACTTTTTTGAACTAGTTATAAAACTTATAGCATTCCTAATAATTTCAATATAAATTTTAATTTCTTTTATACTTGGTTGTACAATAATATTAATTATGTGACACATACATTTTTGGTGAAATAATTTAAAACTATTTGGTGGACTTATTCTAGTTTTAAACATTAGTATTGTTGTAATATTATTAGTTGCATTATCAAAAGTTATACTACTTATTTTATTTCTAATTCCATATAAATCAAAAATTTCCATAATGTTTGTAAAAATTATTTCAGCAATACGTGAATGTTGAATTTTTTTAAATCTTATTAATCTTTTTTGTAAAATCTAATTTTAATCAATATAATGTGTAGTTATAGCTATGTACCTATCCTTAGTTATACCCAACTAAATATCTAAAGTGTATGTTATATATGTCATTATTATACTTATAATATTAATAAGTTCTAATCTAAGCATATTAAATGAATTCATAATATCTAACCTAATAGTATTTCTAGATACATGTTTATATTGTAGATAATATGCTTTATTACGTTTATTTCCTCTAAAACTTATTGATAAATCTTCTTGACAAATAAATTTAACATATAAGTCCTTAGCCCTTTTAAAATCATAAGTGTATGAACTAACACTACTCTCAAGAGTAAAAGAAAGTTGGATTTGAATAGTTTTATCTTTATTCCTATTTTCACATGTACTAATATGTCTAGTTAAATGACCTGTACTGCTAAACATTTTGCAAGAGAAGCCGACGTTACAAAGGTTGCAGAAGGCTCATTCATTTGAAGTACCGTCTGCTATAGCTTTCATCATTATTATGTATTTTGGTCAGATGGAAGCTTTCTTCCGAGATTTCCTCGACAACACAATTTCAATTGAAGTTTTAGTAGTCTCCATTGACGACGTTACTTTAGCTTTAGGAAAATTTTCTTCAGGATATCCGTAACCTCCAAAACTTTGACATTGGTAGTGAACCATTGTTTGTGATTTGTGAAATGTGAATTGAGTGAGGAAATTTGAAAAATTGAGAATTGAGAATTGAGATTGGAGTGAAGGAAATGAGAAATTGAGTGAAAAAATA
The DNA here is from genome assembly GCA_024699675.1 of Amphibolis antarctica. Lineage (NCBI taxonomy): Eukaryota > Viridiplantae > Streptophyta > Magnoliopsida > Alismatales > Cymodoceaceae > Amphibolis > Amphibolis antarctica. Next base: position 12,893 of record JAMKPZ010003551.1, read on the forward strand.
CCCAACTCTCTCAATTTATAGAGAAAACTTGACGTGGCAGTCAACCATTGCACGCAGCCACTAGCCGCCCGTTGGGCGGAAGCAGGCAGCTTGTTGTGTGGAAACAGGTTGCCCATTGCACAAAAGTAGGCTTCCTGTTGGCCGTTGGATGCTGCAACCGGCCGCCCATTGCACGTCCTGCTTGTTGCACACCCCACCCGTTGCACGCCAACGTCGAGGACCCAACCCGATCGACCATTACACCTTGCATGCAATGAATACTGACCATTGTACTTCGACTTTTCCTCTTCTTCTTCTCTTCTTTAAACTTCAGTTCTCTCTTCTTCAGTTCTTCCGATCTTCCTTTCTTCTTCTCTTCTCTTATTCAGTTCTTCCCTTCCCCTCTTTGACTCTTCTTCCCAGCACCTAACACTGCGACCCAGTTGTTGACCTAATGACCCAACGGCCAACTTAATGACTCAACAACCGACCCAAGTACTTCAGCTCTTTATCTTCTTATTTTTCTCTTCTTTAGACTTCAGTAACCAATTCTTCACTTCTTCCAGTCTTCCCTTCTTTTCTCATCTTCTTCAATTCTTTCAATCTTTCTTTCCCCTCTTTGGTTTTTCTTCTCGAGATTCGGTGCTGCGACTTGACTGTCGACTCAATAACCTGACAGTAGACTCAATGACCTAGTGGTTGACTTAGGCACAGTTCTCCAACCTACCCTCCTATGTACGCGACTGTTCATCTCATCAGCTACACGAACCAACGACCAATCCCCCCCTCTCATGACCTAATGATCGTCCCTATTGGCCCGCATGACCTTTCCCCTTACCCTCTCTAATAATCTACCACATAGTCTCATGTTACCAAATTATATCTATTTTATACTAAAATTTATATCATACTAATATAATACAAATTATTTAAGAATTCAATACTCACTTTCCGTACAACATTGCCGGTTATCAAACGGTAACGGACGGTCGAGTTGACAACTCTAACGCGCAGTGGTAAGGACGACGAACCGAACGCGTTCGAATCGACGGGTCGCATCGGACCGTCACCGGTGGAAGCCCTTGAGGTGACGGGACAGCGGACGGAGCGTACTCCTTGCTCGAGATCTCGCTGCCGACGAAGTGGAAGCTCGCCACCGGGGATTCTTCTTCTAGATCCGTATCCAGATCTGTTGTCTGGAAGAGGAGGGGAAGGCGGGGGCGCTCGGGCTGGTCGCGTGGTGGATTTGCGGTGATCGGAGGAGGGGGGGGGGGTGGCAAGGATGAGGAGCAGCAGCAACAACGTATCGGCGGCGCGGCTGCCGTACGTGCGCCTGGTGGAGGAGGAGGCGGGGGCGGAGGTGGAGATGGTGGGGATGGATGACGATTACGGAAGGGAGCGTGGGAAAATTCCCGCTGGTGGACCGATGGATCTTGAAGCCACGAGGCTGTCGAATGGGGAGGTGCCTTCTTCTCCGTCTTTGTCAGCGTCGCCAAGGGTCGGGCGGAGTAGCTTGAAGACGTTGACGCTCGCCTCCATGATGGCGGCGGGCGTCCAGTTCGGTTGGGCGTTGCAGCTCTCGCTCCTGACTCCCTACATCCAGGTTGTTTGATTTCAGATCTCTGCTCTGTTCTGTTCCTTCGCCTCCCGTTTTTCCTGTTGGTGGTGGTTAGTCGGTGCCGCCATGCAAAACGAAACTCTTTTAGGTTTTATAACTCGTTAGTGTAGGCGGTTTGATATTCAGGTCGTTTTTTTTTGGCCCGTTCCAAAGCATCATTTTTCCTTGCTGGATTTCAGTCCTTAGTTGTAAAGTACGTAGTCTTTTGATGAGCCTTCGATGTTATGTCAGAGCTATTTTTCAAATTTGAGGATCTTATGTTCGGTGCTTATGTTTTTTGTACAGACCCTTGGATTAGGTCACGCCTTCTCTTCACTTATTTGGCTCTGTGGTCCTATCACAGGCTTGGTGGTAAGTATCTTGACTCACATCTGAAATGATGATAGCTTATGTCCTTGGTTTACCAGTTACTCTGTTGCGTTTCATTAGTGTAGTACAACTTTTTCTTCCATTCGACGCTTCAAAGACCACTAAACTAACTATGGTTTATATTATAAAAGCAAGTTAGATGGTTGAGTTATGTTGGATATTTCATGACAATACCATAAATTTAGAATTTCGTGGCCAGGACCATTTTCATGGTTCAACCATGAAGACTGGTCAAACTTGATGTCTGAACCAGTAGAACCAGTCGATCCTATCTGTGTAGAAAAACCATTGGCTATGATGACACACTCCTAAACCACCAGCCATCTGGCCTCCTTGTTCTCTCCTGAGAGCTTTTCAGCACTATCTGTATTGATATTTATCTGATTATTGCAGAATGTAATAGTACTGTAGTTTCAATTCTAAATGCTGTTTAAAAAAAAGAAATTTCAACGCTAACACCTGCATTTTAGTTTTTTAACCATTGACAATGAATATCGATGCATTATATATATACATCAATATATTAAAAAATGCTTGAAAATGAAACATATATAATTATATCTAAACAAATCTGAAAAATATCTGTAATCTAGTCTCAAAATTTAAAATCAACTAGTTTCAACACCTAGGTGTCCAAGTCACCCAGGGCTACTACTTTGTCACCTTGGCACCTTAATAACCTTGTATTGAACCCTCACCAAGGATGTTGAGAATGGAGGCATTATTTGGAACTGGGAAGAACTGATGTGTTGAACAGGAGATGAGAAACCATTGGTGCTGAATAAACCAAGGAAGCAGTGATGTTGGTCTCATGAGTCAATGAGTGCTGGAAAGTAGAGGAGAAGGAATTGAGGTTGTCCAATCGGGACATTCAGGAAGTGAAGAGGAGGAACTGGGGGCATTCATAAAGATGTGGAGAGAGGAAAGCATAGAGCAGCAGCCAAAAGTGTAAAACTCACAGGGGGAATCATAATACTGACAGAATGATAATTTAGTAGTATCCATCCAACCAGGCTATCTCTTTTATATAAATGCCCTTTTATTAGGTTTAAAACTGGCCATTTAAACACTGAAAACTCATTTATGTGACCATTTCAGTTAAATCCTATAAATGACCACTTATGTAATGGGTCTGCTGACGCCTTATGCAAGCCAACTTCAATTGGAATTCAGTGCTTACTGAAGGTTATCAACTAGTCAACTTTCAATCTTATCTCAAAATTTTGCTAAACAAATGGATTCTGAAGGTCCACAATGCCGGTCTCAGATAATTGCTGCAAAAGCAAATAAAATTTCGTTAAGTTGGCAATTCTCTGAGTTACATGTGTTTTCTTGGCACCAGGTTCAGCCATGTGTTGGCATTTGGAGTGACAAGTGTCAATCAAAATATGGAAGGAGAAGACCATTTATTCTGTTAGGATCTCTATTGATTTCATTTTCGGTAAGTATTAATTTCTCCCATACAAAAAAAAACATGCATGCATTGGAGATATCTTATCATTTAATAACATGAAGGCAATATTGTGGTATAGGTGACAATAATTGGATTTTCTGCTGACATTGGATTTGTTTTGGGAGATACAAGTGAACAATGCAGGTACAACATTTGTTTAAATATAATATTTTGTTCAAATTCATGAATTTATGGCTGTTAATTTGATGCTAATCATTAGAAAAATTTGTTTTTGTTAAAAAGTACAGTAACTATACAGGTCCACGATGGTGGGCAGCTGCTGTATTTGTTATTGGCTTTTGGATGTTGGATCTTGCTAATAACACTGTACAAGTGCGTATTCAGCTACCTAGTTCACAATTTTGTTTGATAAGTTATCTGTTACATTTCTGTGACATTGGAAATTTCATCACAAATAACAGGGCCCAGCCCGTGCTCTTCTGGCTGATCTTTCAGGTGAAATACTATTATTTAAGTTTTTGTAGAATTTTTCACCTTTTTATTTTCTGAAAAGTACCTCAACTATGTTTAAGGATTTTGTGGCTTTTATTATTTAAGTTTTTTGTAGCCTTTGTACTTCAACTAAGTTTTTCGTAAGATTTTGTGGCCTTCTTTATTTTTTAAGACAGTTTGCACGCAGAGTTAACGGAAAATTGGATTTGGGATTGTCAAGAAACGAAAGGAATTTACGGGAATTAGGAAGTATAGGAGAGTAGTTTCCTGCTCACTTTCCTCATGTTTTTTCCTATGTAGGAATTCAAAGGATTTTGAAATATGAGTGCTTGTACATGTTTTAGAATTTTTAGAACAATCATATTTATATGAAAGCCATACCCATAACAAGGAAAATATATTATATTATATATTCATAATAATATATTAATACTAATATTATATCAATATTATTAGTATTATTAATTATATAATTGATGTTAACATTCTAAAATAACTAATTAATTTATGATTTTGATATGAAATTATTAATAATTAAGTAGTGTGATTATATCGTGTATTAATGATTCCAATATTTTGTAAAAATACTTGATAATATTAATATTAATATTAACAATGTAGAAGTAAGTTTTTGATATAGAAAATGTATAATTAATTCATTAATAATAAATTATATTAATTGAAATAATTAATTTAAAATATTTTATATTATATTATGTTGTGTTATGTTATTTCATATTATATTATATGGTTATAGTAAGTTTATATTTATTTATAGTAATAAAATGATATATTAATGTTTAAAATAAAAATTACTAATTTTCTATATTTGTAAAATTATGTTATCAATTAATTTATATTATAATAAAAATATAATAATTATGATATTAATGTTTTAAATTATAGAAATATTTTATAATATTAATATTAATGATGTAGAAGTAAATAATTAATATAAAAATACCTTAATAAATAAGCTCATCTACCTTGTAATTAGATATTTCAACGTGTTCCATTGAAATTCCAAGGAGGAAATTTGGGAAGCTTGCTTCTTAACTGGGAAAGGATGGGAAATGACTTTCTATTCTATGAATATGCACAAACATCCCAATTTGGGATGGTCAAATGGACATGATTTTGAAATCATTTCCCATGCTTTTTGGTGTAGCTTTGATCAATACATAGTTGGGTAAATCAACTAATTTCGTACTTTTTGGCAGGCCCTAACCAAACGAACCATGCAAATGCAATCTTTTGCTCTTGGATGGCATTTGGAAATATTTTAGGATTTTCTGCTGGTTCTAGTGGCAAATGGCATAGGTAATATCTTTTTCCTCTGTTTTTTCATCCAACTATTTCACTATCCATTTTGCTGACTGAAGGTTGTGATAATTATTTTTGTTAAGCTTTCTGCTTGCTTTGAACATATGGCTAAATTTTTTAGTTATAGGCAGAATCCAGAATTTTGGACATTTAACATTTACATTTATCCTTAACTTATTTATCACATGATCAATTTAGTATTTTCTATGAGATCTGAGATCACCAAATGATGTTCATTATAGTCATTCAAGAAACTTTTCTTTACTCATAATGTTATATGTTAAAACCTAAGGTTTGCCAGGTTATCACTTACTTTTATCTGTGCTCAATTTCATCCTGAAAGCTCAGTTAATCTTCAGAAAAAAATAATTTAGAATCTATTTAAGAAAATGAAAGCAATATTTATTGTCTTAGTGACTTTTTATTGAACGAGGTGTTATGGAATAAGAAATGTGTGGAAAAGGACCTGGAAAGTTTTGAAGAGGGAGTGGACCAGAAGGTCTCAAAGGAGAAGATTATATATCAGGATAGGCTAGAGGATCTAGAAATTAGAGTTGAAGTGCTAAGCTGAGATAATGGCTTCAAAAAGTCCTTTGATAGTATAGAAAGGCAAAGCAAATAAACTCAGATCAGAATGCCAGTTGTATATTAAACTTAAGTCCACATTGACGTCTTTAAGAATGCTCTTAGTATCGTATATCTGCTCATTCTTTGCTTATAGTTTTGGTAGTTTGGCTGTACTGTGATGAAGAAATGTAAAGGAATGGCTGGCTTGAAAATGGAAGGGAGGAGGTTGGATGGTCTGAAGGCTTTACGGTGGTGACTTTTTGTTGCATTTTCCTAATGCTATTTGGAGGTTGAAGGTGCTGATGGAAATCTTCTTGCACCAACTTTGGCATGTTTTAATGGAAGGAGTGGCAACGTAGATCCAGTTTCTCTGGGAAGGTCAGTTAAATTTGAATTTTGGGGATTCCTTTGGATGCTTGAGGAGTCCACACTTTCATGTTCTTAGCAATACATTTGGGAGGTTGCTTAAAAAAAACTATGGAGTTCCAATGCTTGGAAGCAACTGGGGTGCTGGTGGAGCTTAAAGAAGGGGCTTGGATCCCCAAAAATATTAAATTGCAGATTGGAGGAAAGCTTACACCCACTTCTTTGGCTGATCTATATTTTGAAGGGTGGAAAATTTGAAAGAAAAGAAGGAGATGATGAATCATATTGAGGATGCCATATTAAAGGATGTTTGCATCCGCCACAGTGTTTGTCATCATTTGGAGGAGACTTGAGATGGTTATTGGAGTTTGCTGGAAGCACTAATGGACAAAAATTTTCCAATGTAGATGAATTTGTACTAAGAATTAACTGTAAATCATTATCATTTTGTCTTGTTTTATGATGGACTATCAAAGAAATTTATTGTGATATCATATAGTCTTAGTGGATGAAATTGGAGTAGGAATTAATTTTAAATTCGAATTATGGATGAATATTAGAGTCCGATGGATTTAAACTAAATAAGATTAAGATTGTATATATGGACTATAGTTTAGTGATGATAAGATCAATAATGAGGTTATGCTGTTAGAAAGTGGCAAAAATATTTGAAATTACATAATCTAAAAGTGAATATACTGATGGAAGAAATAAATGCATTGAAATTTGGAAGTGAGTCATATCATCAACCCCATGTTGTGAGACGAAAGGATTGATTGTTGTTGTGAATTGTGATACTTAAAAAAACTGGATAAATTCACTAATATGGAATCTATTGAAGATCCAGTTGTACCTTTTTAGAAGAAAAATTGTTGTTTCTTAGGATCTAAATCCATGATGTTGAGGTCACATCAGAAATACTTCACCATTATGTCTGGGTTTGCACACTTGTTATTGCAATTCAAAGGAGATTTAAGAATAAATATTGAAAATATTTTGGCACTTATTGAGATTAGGCCTTTTTGTATTATGTTAGTTTATTTCTATCAAAGAGTTTATTGCCATTCACTTTTTTCTTTGAGTTTCTCAAATCATTACTTGTGTTCTGTTGTTAGAAAGTGTTTAACTTGCACATTCACTTAATAGGTGGTTTCCTTTCCTTACTACTAGAGCTTGTTGTGAAGCTTGTGCAAATTTAAAAGCAGCCTTCTTGGTAGCTGTGGTATGTGTTCCTCTTGTTTTGGCTTTTGAAAATCTCTTTACCACATTCTTAAGCATACCGAACAATTATATCAGCAGCTTCTTGGAAAAAGGATGATTTTTACATGATTGTATTCTGTTTGGTTAATATATTCTTTTTTAAATGGTAGAACATTTCTTGCTGGAATTGTTGTGATAGAAAACTTTATTACTCAACTTTTCCTTTTCAAAATTACAAAGCTAAAAGTAATGATATTTCCAGTAGTTTTGTTTTGTTATTTGTTAGAATAAATGGATCCATATGTGGATCTTGATTAAGTAATTGATTACTTGTTGGTTTAGTTTGATATATAGGACTGTACTCTTTCCCAAAAACAATGGTATCATTTCATTCTCTATTTCTTGACAACCAACAATGGTATTGGAGTCAGGATTTGGGAAACAGGAGAGAAACCCTAGGTACGTAGTTGTCATCACTGTATCACCCCAGTGGCAAAAGAATCTCCCTCTCTCCTCTAAACCTCTCTTCTGTCCACATATTCATTCCTTCAGAGGCCATCTGGAGCATCATCCACTGAAATGACTCAAGCAGATACTTTTGGCAAACAGTCAGTGCACCCAACTCATCCAAAAAAAAAAAAACTCTACCTGTCACTTCTTGCCGCTTTGTACCAAACGGTATCAATAATGGTTTATCACCAGGACCAGGAATGATCTTGAAAGGCTACAGCTTGATGTTGCCATGGACAGAGAGATCATCAACTCTTTGTCCAACCAAACAATTGACATGAAAGAAGGTGTTCATGAGTTTTGTGGCGACCAGGTTCTATGTGGCATCATTGATGCCTCTTGGTGATGGCGGAAGCCACATGGGAAGACATGGTCTTGTTCCCTTGGCCATTGGCTATGATCTTGACCTGTTGTGTTGCTACACACTAACAAAGGATTCAGTGATACCTAAGTTGATCTCAATCAGCAAATGTTCACCCTTTTTTTTTTTTTAGCAAATGTTCACCTTTACGCGGGCTGTTGGGAGCTGAATGCGATGATCTCAGTCCTTAATACACTGATGTACTGCAGTTTTTTTATCTACACGAGAATAGAGGTTTTCCGTGGTTTCCTTCTAGTGTGGATTTTTGTGTCCCCTTTGTTATTTGTGTATAAATTCTAATATCAATGGTAGATTTAGAATTATTTTTTTGATCTGCCTCCCTTGGATCTGCGTGGAAGATGTTGCCTTTTTGCTAGTGGATACTTGAAGGAGTGGGCTCATTTGATCATGGATACTTACATGTTTTGATTGTTTCTGAATGATTCTTTTGCAGGTTTTCCTCATGTTCTGTACGTTGATCACTTTACTTTTTGCTAAAGAGATCCCTCTGGTTGGAAAAAAGACAAGTGCTGTGTCTGATTCAGCACCTCTACTAATTGAGTCACAGCAATCTTTTTATGGACAGTCAGATACTTCTGATGGCATGTCTGACAATGGTAAAAGAGCTAGTGTGGACATGGTTGATGGTAAGGCTGTTGCTGAAAACCATTCAAATCGTGAATCAAGTGTTAAGGAATCAAATACCGAAGACTTGGCTGATGGGCCTTCAGCTGTGCTGGTCAATCTCTTAACAAGCTTGAGACATTTACCCCCAGGAATGCATGTAGTACTTGTTGTCATGGCCTTTACTTGGGTATGTAGCATTCGTTATATCTTAGTAACACATGCTTAATTTTTGTGGAAGACACATTTGTTATCTACAACTTCATAAGATGTCAGAATCAAATTATATAGTTAACAATTTGTAAAGGTGTTATTTTTAACAAATAAGTCCGAAGTTTGATCATTTTATTTGAAAACTCCAAAGAGAGAAATTATCACACAATAAGTTTGTCAAAATTGTAAGACCTGGAAAGACAAACTTTTTTGAACAATCAATCTAAAAGATTCAATCATATGCAGAACTAATTAAAACTAAATGTCAATGCAATCATGTGCTTGTAGTTTTGTATGAAATATTTAATCTCAAGTGGGCAAGCTTCTTTAGCTGTCCAAATTGTTAAACATCAAACATTCAATTAGTAGGATTGATTTCGTTGTTTCATATGTTCACATTGGTTCCAGTGACCCAGTCAGGGTGTGCATCCAAGTTGGTCCTTTTCAATGCCGACAGATGATGGCTACTGTCGATCTTATCTGCATGCACTCTCTAGATCTGACTGTGCCTTGCTTTTGCTTTTAGAACTATGCTAGAAAACTCTATACAACTGAAGGTAACAAAAGCATATGCACGTTTCTAGTTTTTTGGTATCAATTAAAAACAGTTTAAACCATTATTTTATTTTCAAAATGTCAAAACCTAAATTTTTGTTTTTTTCTTTGAGAATTATGTTTGAAAACTTGACATAGTGAATGATACGTGAGAAAGAATAAATGCACATTTTGCTTTCTTTTTTCTCAATAATTTAGAACATGTTAAACTGTTATTTTTATTTTCAAAATCTTATTTGATTTTGGACTTGGATTTCTTCCATACAGCTGTCTTGGTTCCCCTTTTTCCTTTTTGACACGGATTGGATGGGTCGTGAACTATACCATGGGAATCCAAATGGGAATATCACAGATATTGAAAACTACCACCAAGGAGTCAGAGAAGGTGCATTTGGTTTGCTATTGAATTCAGTAAGAACTCTAAGTTGTCAGTTGCATTTCCTAAACAATGTATTTTAAAGTGCAAACAACTGCTAAATTTCAAGTGCAAATTTGATCTAAATTTTGTTATTATGTTACATGTACAGTAATTCAATTGTACTTTGTTCGGCCACAACTACTAACACTGTTGTCTGATTAGGTCGTTCTTTTGTTTAGCTCTTTTCTTGTTGAACCAATGTGCAAGCAAATGAATGCGAGGGCTGTCTGGGGAATTAGCAACTTTGTCATTTTTGCATGCATGGCAGCTACAGTTATCATTAGTTTTTTATCTCAGAATACTGGAATTAACAGTGCAATCAAATTCATGTCATTGATTTTGTTTTCAATCCTTGGATTTCCACTTGCAGTAAGTCTAAATTATTACTTTATCATTTTTTTGTTTGCTAAATTTTTTTCAATTGATTTTTAACAAATGCACTTTCAGATTACCTATAGTGTTCCATTTTCAATGACGGCAGAATTGACTGCTGGTACTGGAGGTGGTCAAGGTTTGTTTTCTTACCTTAAGTGCCTTTTTTTTTGTTTACTGATTACTCAACTTACATAGTAATGTTTTGTGCATTTTGTTCTAAAAATAACTTGCTCTCCAGGCTTGGCAACTGGGGTTTTAAATCTATCCATAGTCGTTCCCCAGGTACTGAGAAACTCAATTTTGAACACTAAAATTATGTCCTTTAATTTGAATCCTTTCTGTTGGTTTCATTCTCCCTGTACATTCTTGAGTATTTCAAGCCAAGTATCCAATATCTAGAGTGCAGGCGTCCACCATCAGGTTTTGACTTATAGCATAGATTCTCCTTGCTTTTTCATGTCCCCAATCCAGAGAGTGAGCTTAATCCGAAAATTATAAGTAGCCTTTTGAAAATCGTGGGAGATGAGCACCTCAATCTTACTTATCTTGAGCTGGCAAGCTTTTTTCTGAAAGTTGAATTTCAGTATATTGGCTGAAATTTTGGTATAAAAAAATAATGAAAAACAGGTTGCTATCATGTCTCAAGGCACCTGCCACCAAAACTGTTACATAAATATTTCATTAGAGTCGTGCAAGTTGCAACCTTCAAAAGTTCTGCATCCGTTGAGTTGATATTCCCATATCAAGCTATTATCATCTCCTACATTTAAATTGTAATTCCTTGATTGCTTCGAATACTTAAAGATCCATCTTTCCATATGGCTTTTGTCTGCAGATGATCATCTCACTTGGAGCTGGCCCTTGGGATGCAATATTTGGCGGAGGAAACATCCCTGCCTTTGTGTTGGCCTCCATTTTCTCGGTTGTAGGTGGTGTCATTGCAATAACCAAGCTACCTGTTCTCTCGTATAGGTCGTCTGGCTTCCATGGTTTTGGCTAAAGCTCTTCAATGCTTCTCTTCAAAGTGGTCTTCCAATCTCAGGATTCTGCGACACCTGATCTCAATTCATTGCCATCAAAAAGCCGCATCTCATATCCAAATTAGTTCTTACGTATTCTTTTCAACCTATATGGTTGTGGGTGCCAAATACCTAATCCACAGGGGGGTAAATAAATTTCTGTAAATTTATAGCATTGGCATAGGGAAAAAGAAAAAGAAAAAGAAAAAAGGGGTGTGGATCTTGTTCAGCCTGGTGACCAGCCCTTGTTTAGAGCAACAGTGGGCTATTTGGTTTGTGACACATGAGCTCCTCACCATCCAGCCCCCAAGCAGGAGGTGCAGAATTTGCCTTGCATCTGCAAAAATAGGAAAAAATGGGAGTGGGATTCCTCCCCCGGGATGATGGTATCAAAGATGTGTATTGCAAGAAGATTTTGATTTCTGTTGATGATGATTGATGATCCATGTCATTCTTTTTAGTATCGTTCACTTTCTTTTACTTTTATTTTTTAAAAGTATGTTTATTTTCATGATAATATTCTTGTTTTCTAATTTATTTTTTTCATTATCAAAATTATTTTTTCTTTTTCCTTTATTTTTATATCGCTCACTTAAAAATTTACTTTTCCTCACTCTTAGAGTGGGAGAGTAGGGTTGGTGATCGCTTTTGTTTAGAAATCTGGATGATGCTTTACAAGGTGTGGTTGGTTGGCTTTCATGAAACCTTGGAGTTGGAATGAATTCTATTCATCCAAGTTTTGCAAGTGTGGTTTTCTTGTTAACTTTTTGAGTCATGAGTTGAATCATGCTTGTTGTCTTCAGGAAATTGAAAGAACTTGCATATTTATCATCCTACTGCTCTTCTAGAAAACTAATTTTATAAATGTCAAATGTTAAGTTCTTGTTGGTTTTATCATCTGGTTTAGTTGGTTTTACTGTTTGATTTGGTTGATTTTACCATCTGCTTTGGTTAAAGGTTTTATTGTTGTATTTTGTTTGATTTTACAGTACTTTTATTTGGATTGACTTGCTTGGTTTTATTGGTTGGTCTTTTGATTTTATTGTCTGATTTTACTGGTTACATGTACACTCACACAATTAAATTTCGTAAATACATATATATATATATATATATATAAATAAGGGCATAAGTTCTATAGGCGTTTATAGAATTAAATTCTGTAGGTATCCATTGATTGTGAGATTGATGGTGAAATTTAATAACTTAAAAGTTACTTTCTCTTTTACTGATAAAATTTAAAAATGCATTTTCTTTTCACCTAAAAAGATGTGTATTTATTCTCTCTTTTAATTTTAAAATTTTACTTATGTACATTTTGAATCATTACGTTAATTAACTTATGAATTTTAATTAATCATTTATTGATTACAAATATGGTGATTAAGGTTTTTTAAGTGTTTAATTAACATATGTATTAATTTATTATTTTAATATGTTGGAGTAAGTGATTAATAAATTATTTAAATCAATGACTTAAATTTTTGATGAAGTGATAAAATATTTGTGTGGTTTTGTATTTTATATTTTTAATTAATTGATTTAATTATTAAATTTATATTTAATTTATTTGTGAAATATTCTTATAATTTGTAAAATTCTTAATGAAAATATTAGGGTGGATTTGATTTTTAATTAATTAATTTTAAATTAAAAAAGATTTTGATTACCTGCTATGTTAAATAATTTAGCATTAAATTTAATATTTTTAGTTATGTTTAATTAATAACTAAATAGATAATTAACAAATATAATTATAATTTTTAAATTATCATTAAATTATGATTAAAATTTAATTAAGTTATATCTTACAATTTTACAAGCATATGTGACAGGAATTTGAAAGACTAGTGTTTAAGTTTAAGTTCATAAGTTATATCTTACAATTTTTCATCACGTGAAAGTTTAAGTTCACACGTGATAAAAGATTCGACGTTTTGTGTTAAAAGACCGGATGATTGTATTAAAAGATCGGTGTTTTAAGATGAACACGTGATTTTTTAAGTTAAGCGTGTGCGTTTTAAAGTACACGTGCAAATAGTGTTGGCATTTTAACTAAAGAACCGTAACTTTAAACATAAATGATTGGTGTTTTAGTAAGACATGTGAGATTTTTAAGTTAAACACGTGAAATTCAATTTTTAAGTTAAGAATAGTACTTAGGCATTTTAAAGGTATAACTTTGGATATCTTTCAGATATTTATGTTCAAAGACTTAAGACTATATAAATGGATTTAATAATTGAGTGAGGGGTGATAAGGAGTTTTACTGCCCGGGAGGGGGTCTGGGAATCGGTAGTTGGGTATGTGTACGTGTTTTACCTAACAGTTAAATCAGTGTTGGGTACGAGGGTCACCAAATTTCACCGTAAATGAAAAATTCGACGTTTTGTATTAAAAGACCGGATGATTGTATTAAAAGATCGGTGTTTTAAGATGAACACATTATTTTTTTTAAGTTAAGTGTGTACGTTTTAAAGTGCACATGTGAACAATGTCAGTGTTTTAACTAAAGAATTGTAAATTTAAGCATAAATGATCGGTGGTTTAGCAAGGCATGTGAGACTTTTAAGTTAAATATGTAAAATTCAATTTTTAAGTTAAGAATAGTACTTAGGCATTTTAAGAGTATAACTCTGAATATCCTTTGAATATTTATGTTAAAAGACTTGAGACTATATAAATGGATTTAACAGTTGAGTGAGGGATGAGAAGGAGTTTTACTGCCTGAGAGGGAGTCGGTGAATTGGTGTGTACTAGCTTTCGAGCCAACTGAGAGGAGTGATAACAAGTTTTACTACTTGGGAGGGAGCTGGGGAACCGGCAGCCGGGTACATGTACCAGCTTTCAAGCCGGTTGCCACATGTTTTACTTGGCAGCCAAATCAGTGTTGGGTATGGGGGTCACCAAATTTCATCGTTGATGAAAGATTCGACATTTTGTGTTAAAAGATTGGACGATTGTATTAAAAGACTAACGCTTTAAGATAAACACGTGATTTTTTAAGTCAAGTGTGTACGTTTTAAAGTGCATGTGTGAACAGTGTCGACATTTTAACTAAAGAGCCGTAACTTTAAGCATAAATGATCGGTGTTTTAGCAAGACACGTGAGATTTTAAGTTAAACACGTGAAATTCAATTTTTAAGTTAAGAATAGTACTTAGGCATTTTAAGGGTATAACTCTGGATATTCTTCGAAATTTATGTTAAAAGACTTGAGACTATATAAATGGATTTAACAGTTGAGTGAGGGATGAGAAGGAGTTTTACCGCTTAGGAGGGAAGTCGGCAAACCAGCAGTCGGGGGTGTGTACCGACTTTCGAGCCGACTAAGAGAGGTGATAACGAGTTTTACTGTCTGAGAGGGAGCCGGGGAACCGGTAGTCAGGTACATGTACTGGCTTTCGAGTCGGCTGTCGCATGTTTTACTTAGCAGCCTGATCAGTACAAAGTAAAATATGGTTGATTCTTTAATTAAAAGTGTGGTTTCGTTTTACCTATACATTTTTTGTTCAACCCATATATTTCAGATTAAACATATTTTACTTTGTACCATATACTGAAATAC